>WTSP01026525.1:0-46980 GCA_025331215.1 Actenoides lindsayi
ATGTGGTACACAAGATCCAGCAGTGGCCTTGGTCTGCATACCAATCCTTGGTAGTAACTCTAAACATGAGGTGTTATTACTGCTAGAAGCAGACACTGTCTGCGAGAACAGGCTGCTACCTTCAGAAAGTGCAGTTAGTTAGAAGAACTGAGCTGAAAAGTAAAGTTACTGAACAGAATGAGTTCTGTTCTCACTCAAACCAGGTCATTGACACTATACTCTAGTCCCAAACATCCTTTCTCCTCTTTCTGCTCCTTCACTCACTTCAGTATAGTTGCTTTTTTCTTTCTACTTTTTTTTTTAAACGATTCTGATATCATCTTCTGTGACCAAGATTACTTAAAGATGGAAATAAAATTTCCATTATGATGTTTGCCATCTGCTACATTGTTTTAAGCTCATCTGCGTTCTGTATTACCTCAGTAAAGGAAGAGATCCCTTTTGTCTGAGTAGGATTTCAGGTTTTATTTCATTTACATACAACAGTATTCTCCTAATCCCCTATTGTTAATTTGAAGTATTCTTATTCACATATAGTTGGAAGGACTACACGACTTCATTATTTGTATGTTCACTCAGCTAAGAACATCTCAATTCTATTAAAAAACAACAACAACAACAACAAAAGGTATTGCTGTGAAACCCAATCTTGGTCCGAATATATCATGAACTTTTAAAAAGTGCTTTTATACTCAGATTTTATATGGTGTCTTGTAGAATGGGTACGATTACCAATTCCTTGTTTAGCTATTTAATGATGTTTTTTGATGTATTTTAATGGAATCAAATGCCGACTCTTTTAACCTTACAAAATCCTGCAGAAGCAGACTGCGTGTATTCCCCATCCCATAATTCTGTTTATAGTTGTCGATTTGTCTTTGAGACAACATGTTTGATAGGTGGTTGAGGAGGAGGAGGAGAAAACATAGGATCTTACGGAACAATCCACCTCATTCTGAAATGCAAGCATCTGCTTTGCCCCACTATAGCACCATTTGTGACTTTTGCACTAATTCCAGGCAAAAACATGCTTTCACACAGAAGGTGCTTTTACCCTCTCCATGTTTCATAGCAGTACCATTCAGAATTAATTTTATAGTCCATAGTGGGACACCTGACATATTATTCACTGTCAGGTCCGTTTCAGCCAGGACTATATCTGCAATTAGCTTTCTGGTCCTCTATAATTGCTTCTGTATTTAAACAGCTCAAAAGTGTCTAGATAGCGGGAACACCAACCAGAAGAATTTTTTCCCCTCTCTATCCAAGGAAGCAGATTGAAATATATCCCTTCTGGTGAAATGAAAAAGAAGGAAAAAATCCATGGACACAAGTGAGCTTTCCTTCCTACCCTGTTAATTGAAACCTCAGTGTTCTCTAGGCTGATAAATTACTCTTTTATTACTCCATTACCACATAAAGAGAATATCTCCTCCAGGATGTCAACTTTATTCCTATGTGTAACAAATTAGTCTAAAGGTAGTTCAGATGTTATACAACCTGCATCATACCCTGAGCACACAATACCATGTTATGTATTTTTCAGATTATTCCAAAATGGAGTTCCTAAGGAGATGTAACTTTGAGAGGAGAATCCAAGTCAGAAAAGGACATACTCGAGTATATCTTCTCTGCTCAACTTTGGGAGGCATAAAATAGGAGACAGGAGGGGATTTTTTGAAAGCTGCTAAAAACTGAGAAGTAATAAATTGGAATTTGTTCAACAGGCAGGTGATGTACTCAAACAGTTTTGTAAGAGTGGCACTGGATAGTTTTCTTCTACTGCTGTGGAAATAATAAAGGCCATTCTCTATCCAGATATATAGCTATAGAATCTATTGTCTTTCCCTTTTTCCTCAGGAAACATAAATGAATGAGAAAGCAATATGTATCAGTACTTTGCTGGAAAGTTTGTTTCTTTGCTTCTAACTGTAAGTGCAGTAAAAGGCTCCAATTTTTGGGTAACTTCAGAATTACTGGTATTATTATAAGGTAATTCCCATAAAAATATAACCTCATGTTATTAATGCCGGTCATTTGTAATAATTACACTGCTTGATGTGCTGTGTTTTAGACCAGTGAGTGTGCTCGTTAAATGTTTTTTGATAACTTAAAACCTTTGACAATCTTTGTTTGTGTTTGTGGTAGGCTCCGTCATAACAATCTTCATGTGGAGTGTAAAATGTTAATACCAGGCAACGTACTGTTGAAAAGAACAGAATTTTATTAGCTGAATTTATTTCTGTCTCTGTGTGAATTCTCTCAGCAAATTTTGTGTAACTCTTCCCCTTATTTGATTTTGAATTAATGATCCAACTTCACAGTACAGCTTTAATACATTACTCAGATTCAAGTAATTACTTAAGAATTAAAAATGTTGACTCCTGACAAGAGATTGTGTTCAAGACACAGCTGATATTCTTTAAATAGGAAACTACTAAAAACTAAAATGTTGTAATTTCTTTTTTCCGATGTATAATATGGATATGTAGGTCACACCTTTTTGCAAAGTAAGATACAATGAAGTTATATTGTAACTCTTCTAGGATTTTATATGGCATTTCAATTGGAATTGGTTTGGTTTTTTTCTCTCATTGTTTCATGTCATTAAACATTCAACAACTAGACATCCAGTCTGCCTCTGCAGACTTCACAGGCTGGTGAAGGTCTATGCTTAGGAGTCCGTAAGCGTGTTTGTTTGTTTGTTGGTTGGTTGGTTTTTTTATGGAAATCATTGGAGCATGTGTATCACTGTGGCTTTATTTATCCTTCAATAATTTATATCATTATGTATATCTGTGCCAACATTTCATCATGCATACAGAAAAATCTTTGAACTTCATAGGTGTTGGCAATATGTATCTTCTTGCTGAAAGAATATACTGATTTAATGAAATGTAAATTTTCCACAGGAACATACTGATTACAATAAATATTTCTCTTCAGAAGATTTTCAGTTCCCTAAAACACAAGGCAAAGAAAGAGAACACCTGGAAAGAAGGGTGATATACCCTTAACCTCCCAATTATTATTAGCCTATGAGAACATTATTGATGTTTTATGTGATATCATCAAAGTTATGTGATTTACTAATAAAATCCTCCCAAATGAGCCAGTGGAAAATTGGTTAAGACTCTTCAAAAAAGCAATAGATTATGACTACGGAAATTGTCCCCTGACTTTAACTATTATATGTCTGTCCCTCTCTGGTCCAAAGACTCCTTAGTTATTTGAACAAAGCAGAAAGAACTAGAGGGAAAGAATATTCAGGCTAAGTCTCTACAGCTGTGATTAAAGCCATTCAGCTAGCATATGGGGAAAAAACCAGAATAACCACTTCGCTACTGTCTGACCTGAATTTAGGTCTTTGTTTTACTAAAACAACTTTTAAAAGATTTATATTTCATCCCATTAACAGATAAGAACTTTGAAAACTTCATCAAAGGAAAAGAAGATATTCTGTCCAACTCTTAAAAAAAATAGTATACATTTATGCATTTTTTCCATAAAAAAATATTATAATTCCTTATCTAGTCTAGATTAAGTTATGTACTACATTTTTTTGCATGTGCACCTCAGACAATGCAAAAGAAGTCAAAATACCCTGCTTATTTATACACAGTCTGACTAACTGGAAAATAACAAGGCTAATGTATGTTAAATTTTAAATACAATGTCTCATCAAGTTCTTTTTGAAGTCAATAGACATCATTTCACAGACTTTATAGGATTTTTGCATTTTCCAGAGAGACCACATAATGACTTTAGGAAGGGTTACAAAGTTCTAATTACATTTTAAAAGAATTACCTTATAATAACGCTCCTAATTCTGAAGTTATGAGAACATTTGAGTCTTTTACTGCATGAATTATTTCATTGAACCAATGTCTAATATTATAATTACATTTCTAATAATTTCTAATTATTCATTGATTATAACTCAGTATTTTATTTTTTGCAATTTTCATGTGGTTTTTAAAATGTGCTGTGTAATAATTTATTGAGGATTTGAAGAGAAGATTTTTGTTATAGCTCTTGTCATCACGGCCTTTGAACCACCTTTACTGTTCTATCAAATCCTTCCACGAATTTAGTGGATGAGAATTTATATTGTCTTCCTTTATACAAAATAAAAATGAGTATGAGTTTCCTTACAAAAATAATGTTCCTTTCAAGAAAATATGTTCAAATCTTTGGCCTCATGTTTGGTTTTTTTTCTAAGAGAATTTTTTTTAAACTCACAATTTTGAAACTTATTGTCACAAGTGAACTATCTCTGAACTCTTGTTCATGTTTAGGAGAAGCTGGGTTTGGTGACAAAATTAGCAAAGATCTGAATATTTGCTTTGGAATTTTGGCTTTATCTGTATTTTTACTTCATATTTTAATATTATTTTACCGGGGGCAGAGGGGGGAACTGCAGTGACCCGCAGTTGGTGTCCCATTTCTCATACTGCTGTGATTGCTTTTATTATATACTTTTGATGATTCTTTTACTCTTCCAGTGTACTTTTACTTTACTAACATAAAAACTTAAAGAAAATGTAAGAGGTTGGGGTTTTTTTGGTAGAAATTGACTCTTATTCTTACTTTGAGGGAAAGAAAATAAAAACCTAACCTCTACACAGTTTGAAATGATTATCATATTTTAATACCAGTTCCCTAAAATAGTCATATTAGCTTCTTTAATGTCACAATATAAACTCTACCTTTTCACACCCCAAAATCTAAACATGAATGTTGGAAGACAGCTATGCAGTACTTCTCATTTCTTTATTTTCCTCAGAATGCAATATTACTTTAATAACAGATACTGGGATAGGATTTTTTGTTAACTATTTATAATGCAAACATCTATGCTTGAATTAAGAAAATTAGACTTATTTTATAGTGAAAATAAACACATAAACGTATCATGGGAAATGAATAAAAATGAGGGCACAATTCATTTTATGTTAAGCACTTCTATTAAGATGAGAAGAATTGTGCCTTACAATTCTATTTCTCTGAACTGATTTTAAATGGGCTCACACTACTGTAGCTCAAGTACAAATGTCTTAAAGTTAGTTAGACAAGTCCATCCCTAAATTAAGTTCTTTTACTTTCACTCTGGTTTTGATATAATTTTGCTTATTTTTAGGTAAGAATTATAGAATGGCTTAGGCTGGTAGGGACCTTAGAGATCACCTAATCCAACCTCCCCATCATAGGCAGGGATGCCTCGCAAGTAGACTAGGTTGCTCAAGGCCCCATATTACATATTTTTCAAGTTCACTAATCATTTGTTAAAAAATAGAGAGGCTACTTGCCAATATAGCAAATAAGATCTGCAAAATTTGTGTTGTCTGAAAAGCCTTGTTTGCTAGGAAAAGAAATAATTTCTTTTCTCCATCTTCTGTGATGGAGAAAATAGTTATTGGTGCAAAAAAAAATGTGGGAATGGCTGTGAATCCAATGGTGTGTTTGTTTATCAAACTGTCTTGGTATCTGTTTTACCAGTTTCGCTTTGTAGATTTGGAACACAGTAAAAGAAATGTTAAAATGACAGCAAATCAAAACTTAAATGACCACTACATTAAAAAGGAATCATTTCACTGAATTGAAAAGCAACTGTAAAACCCTTTTGACTCTGCTTATGAAAGAGTCTGCTTCTTATTCAAAGTTGTGAATCACATCATGCCTTTATCTTTCAACCTATTTTTTAAACAGATTGTAAAGATGATAAATGTCACCCTTCTGTATACTCAAAGGTAGTTTATAATCAAAGGTAGTTCCCCTGCCTGTCATGTGTCTCCAGTCTTTATTATATTCTTTTAAAAAAATCAAAGTTTGTGATCTCTGGAGAGTTCCCTTTGCAACATGTGCAGAGACTTACATTAGACTAATTTCATATTTGTGTCTTCCACTATTAATAACTCTAATGCTTTGAATAATCTGTTTCTCTGTAATTTATGTTCAGACCATTTCTTAATTTTTATTTAAAAGAGAATCAATTAATTTCTATTTGTCACAGAAACTTAGCACTATTTTTTCCTAGAAATAATCTATATGGGAGGTGTAACTATGCAAGACCTAGTTCTTAAAATCCAGCAAAAATTATGTGAATAAAAAAAAAAAAGAATCTGCAAAAGTTTCCCAAGGAAGGGTAAGTCTCTTCTAAAACAGTCTGCTATGACCTGTATTCTTTGAAGCAATATATTCACAAGATAGCAACTGAGTTTCCTTTTTCTTCTGTTCTTCTAAAGTGAAGGGGTTAGACATATACATAATTCCAATCTGGCTTGCGAATGTGATGCCTCTTTTCTAAAATGAGTCTGTTAATATGCACAAGTTCTGTTTTCTACTTTCTAGAAAAAAATGTGTGGAAAAATATTTTTTATGCCCTGATCCTTTTGGAAGGTTTCATCTCTAGATCAGGCACTTAATTGTAGGAGCGGGGGATTCAGTTACCTAGACATGCTGTCATTTTAGAAGAACATTTCAGGAGTCTGTTTCAGTTATGTGCTCAATAGTTTCTTTTGACTGTATGAAGTGTGTTTCTGGTGACTATAGCAGGAGTTAGCTCACATTAAACCCTGCATTGTAGACACCTACATTTAGATATGTGAGTCTGGAGATAAATTCTACTTTCTGTTTTCAAAGGCTGGCTAAACAGTACAATTCTCTGCCAGATGTTGGCCAGTAGCAGTGAGATTAGACATGCTAACATGAGTAATTTTTCTTACGTGGAGCCCCATTAAGCAGACTCTCCTCAAGGCCAGTAGACGTGCTTAAAGAAGGTAAAATCTCGTTTCATTGTGATTTACTTATTTGCAGAAACAGAGTGTTATGTCACAGCTCAAAAAACACAGACTTCATCAAAGGCATCCTTTGTGGCAGCAGGTTTTTTTTATGTCAAATTCATTAGGATTCTGAAACATGGACATTTTCTCCCATTTGTCTTCCTTTCTCAGGTATATGTTGAATGTAGTCATACTCAGGTAGCAGCTTTTATAGTCAAGGTTAAAGTAAGGGCCCCCTTAGTAGCTGGTATATTACTCATTCAGACATATGATTTGGGCTTGTTTTGAACATGGTGATCATGCACAGATCACATGGAAAGGTGTGTCAAGTTTCTGGGCAGGGAGTGGACCCTTGGGTTTTTAATTTACTATCAATAATGCGTAAGCATTAAAACAATCAATGTCATTTTAATTCAAGGGCCAAAATATCTCTGAAGACCCAACATGAAGGAGCAAAAATGTAGCCTTGACAACAGTGGTAGACTGAAACAAAATGCCTAGGAATAAGAAACTAGTACCAAAGAAGAATTTTTTGAGGAAAAAACCTGATTGGATTGTTTGAATGAGAACAAGTGTGAACGGAGAAGGATGCATAAGAAATAGGCAAAAATGTCTTTGTTCACTAACTTTATTGTGTCTGTTCCACTCTTGTTAATTTTTTTCATCTTCTGTAGTCTTAAATAGAAATGCTGATGTGTGTAAGACTCCAGCTCAAAGGCCAAAGGGTGGATCCTGTGAGCAGCTTTAGGATGTGAGAAACACAGATCAGGATACTTACACAGGTCACAGTGATATAGAAAGTATAACACTGTTAAGAGAGTCTTACAGACTGCAACAGTGACATTCAGAAAATATGTCAAATATGTCAGTCATTAGAGTGGAGACAGCTGGCTGTTAAAAATCACGGTTTCTGAAACACCAGGAAGCAAAATCAGAAAGATCAGAATATGACAATTGTTCTTAAGGGAAGAGACTACATATGAGCTAAACAGAGGCAAAACAATCCCTTAGTAAATACTGTGTTGATACCTTCCATAGATAAATTAAGTCATTACCAGAAAAAAAAAAAAAAAAAGGAAGGAACTATTAATTAAGGTGAAGGTTTCCTAATGAAATTGTTCAGCAAAAGCTGGTTATAGACAAAAATATTGATCATACATGTGACTTGCAGCAGTACTTGAGATTTATTAAAACATTTATTGTTTGTTAAATGTCAGCTAGTTAAAAGTACTCATCAGGGATTTTATAATCCATAATTAAACATAGAATCATGGAATCATAGAATAGCTTTGGCTGGAAGAGACCTTCAAGATGATCAAGTCTAACGTTATTCTTAGCTATAGCAAAACCCACTAAACTACTTCCCTAAGCACAACATCTAACTGCCTCTTAAACACCTCCAAGACTGGTGACTCCACAACCTCCCTGCCCAGGCCATTCCAATGCCTGACAACACTTTCTGTAAAAAAATGCTTCCTAATATCCAGGCTGAACCTCCCCTGGTTCAACTTCAGGCCATTTCCTCTTGTTCTATCACTTGTCACCAGGGAGAACAGAACAACTTCTGCCTCTCTACAACTTCCCTTCAGGTAGTTGTAGAGGGCAATAAGGTCTCCCCTCAGCCTTCTTTTCTCATGGCTAAACAGATCCAGATCTCTCAGCCTTTCCTTATAAGACACATGCTCCAAACCCTTTACTAGCTTTGTAGCCCACCTCTGTACCCTCTCCAGCACCTCAGTGTCCTTCTTGTAGAGAGGGGCCTAGAACTGGACACAGTATTTGAGGTGTGGCCTCACCAAAGCCAAGTACAGAGGAATGATCACCTCCCTGCTCCTGCTGACCACACTATTCCTGATCCAGGCCAGGATGCCATTGGCCTTCTTGGTCACCTGGGCACACTGCTGGCTCACGTTCATCTAGCTGTCAGTCAACACCCCCAGGTCCTTCTCTTCCTGATGGCTCTCCAGCCACTCCTCCCCAAGCCTGTAGTGCTGCTGGGGGTTGTTGTGGCCCAAGTGCAGGACACAGCATTTGGCCTTATTGAAAATCATGGAATAGGCCTTGGCCCAGTGATCCAGCCTAGCTAGATCCCTTTGTAGAGTTTCCCTACCCTCAAGCAGATGGACACATCCACCTAGCTTGGTGTCATCTCCAAATGTACCAAGGGTGCACTCTATAACCAAGACTGCACTCTATTAACCTCTCCTGAACTATTTCTTATAGTAAATAGAAGTTGTTTGGGAACAATAGAAGTTTTTATTTAGTCTTACATATTTGAGCAGATTAAAGATAGACTACACACATTTAATTGCTTACAGGAAGCTTTTCACTGGGAAATAAAAGTGTGAGAATGCTAATAAAGTAAAATAATGTGCTAATATAATTTTAAGTATGTTATTTGGTAATTCTGCCAATTCTTCCATTCTATTCTGACTATAATCAGCACTGACAACTCTAAAAAGGAAAAAAATAAGTGGTTTTATTTTGGTTTGTGTTTCCTTCTACTACTGTTTTGACAAGATCATTTCTCTCCATCATTTATTACCAGTCTTGGCTAACTGGGGAGGTTCCAGATGACTGGAGACTAGCCAATGTGATGCCCATCCACAAAAAGGGCCAGAAAGAGGATCTGGAAAACTATAGGCCTGTCAGCCTGACCTCAGTGCCTGGCAAGGTTATGGAACAGATCATCCTGACTGCCACTGAGCAGCACATACAAGACAACCAGGGGCTCAGGCCCAGTCAACATGGGTTTAGGAAGGGAAGGTCCTGCCTAACAAATCTGATCTCATTCTATGACTGGGTGACCGGCCGGAGAGACGAGGGGAAGGCTGTGGATGTGGGCTACCTAGACCTCAGCCAAGCCTTTGACACAGTCCCCCACAGCATCCTCCTGGAGAAGCTGACAGCAAGTGGCCTGGACGGGTGCACCCTTCGCTGGGTTCAAAACTGGCTGGATGACTGGGCACAGAGAGTGGTGGTGAATGGTGCCGCATCCAGTTGGTGTCCGGTGACCAGTGTTGTCCCCCAGGGATCAGTACTGGGCCCAGTTCTATTCAACATCTTTACTGATGACCTGGATGAGGGGATCGAGTCTACCCCCAGTAAATTTGCAGATGACACTAAGTAGGGGGGGACTGTTGATCTCCTAGAAGGCAGGGAGATGCTGCAGAGGGACCTGGCCAGGCTGGGTCGATGGGCTGAGGCCAATGGGATGAAGTTCAACAGGACCAAGAGCAGAGTCCTGTCCTTTGGCCACAATAACCCCAGGCAGTGCTACAGGCTGGGGGAGGAGGGGCTGGAGAGCAGCCCAGTGGAGGGAGACCGGGAGTGCTGGGTGACAACTGGCTGAACATCAGCCAGCAGTGTGCTCAGGTGGCCTGGAAGGCCAAGGGCATCCTGGCTTGTATCAGGAATAGTGTGGCCAGCAGGAGCAGGGATGTGATTCTCCTCCTGTACTCAGCACTGGTGAGTACCGTGCACAGTTCTGGGCCCCTCACTTCCAGAAGGACACTGAGGTGCTGGAGCGGGTCCAGAGGAGAGCAACGAGGCTGGGGAAGGGACTGGAAGGAACATCTTATGAGGAGAGGCTGAGGGAGCTGGGGCTGTTCAGCCTGAAGAGGAGGACACTCAGGGGAGACCTCATCACTCTCTACACCTACCTGAAAGGTAGTTGTAGGCAGGTGGGGGCTGGGCTCTTCTCCCAGGCAACCAGTGACAGGAGGAGAGGGCATGGCCTGAAGCTGTGCCAGGGGAGGTTTAGGTTGGATATTAGGAAGCACTTCCTGACAGAAAGGGTCGTTAGACGCTGGAATGGTCTGCTCAGGGAGATGGTGGAGTTGCCATCCCTCGTGGTGTTTAAGGAAAGATTGGATGTAGCACTTACTAACATGGTCTAGCTAGGTGGTGTGGTGTCAGGTCTTAGGCTGGACTTGATGACCTCAAAGGTCTATTCCAGCCTCAACGATAATTCTGTGTAATTCTGTGTATGAGTTACAGGCTTAAAGAACTCAGATAATTATTGTGCATTGGACATTTTGGAAACTTGGGCTGCAGTTATCTATTAACTTAAAGAACATCACTTGTCTGGAGCCTGTGGAATTGCTAGCACTTGTGCAAGCAGATGACTCAGTTCCTCTGATCTAGACTTATCAAGCTTCGTGGTATTTTACTTCTTTTCCATATCAGATGTTACACTGGTCTTTTGTCACCTGGAATGCTATTGTTTTAGTCTCCATACTTACCTGGTTATGTTTGATATCTTCAGCAGGTGCACCATACGAATTCCTGTACAAAGTTGAGATTCCAGTGTTCTGAGCTGGAGAGAGAAAAAAGGAAGGCAAAAGTAGGTTTACCAAACATACTTATTTGGCCTCAAAGTGAATTCTTAAGCCTTCATTATGTACGTTATACAATGCCTGCCCCCTCAGTGATCTTTAAAAGCATCTGCAGAATTCTATTTCCTCTTCCTACCGCTAAACAGTACTAATCTTTGCTTTGGTGTACATGCAGGTACATACACTTGTTGATGGTAACATGTGCTATGTCATGTTCATACCAATCTCGTGCACTCCGCATATAAATCAACAAAATACTTTCATATACAGCTGCCATTCAGTAATATAGTTCAGGTTATATATGAGATTTTATAGCACACGTGTAACAGCTGTAAATATTGAGATTAAGAAACATTTCAGTGCTTTCCCTTCAGTTGGATTATGTAGATTATTTATCCTACGGCGCTGTTGCTATACTGTGAAATTATTAATGGAAAAAGTGATCAAATGCAACTGAAAAATGAGTGATGCAAAAAAGTAATATGTTTTACTGAAGAGTTTTTGCCATGAAATGCTATCATTTCCTTCTCAGACATTCTGCTGCTGAAATGCGCAGACAAAACGGAGCCTTGAGTTTGAAATCAGAAGCAATTCTAACGACAAGGATCGCATCATACAGTTTTGTTTCCCACCCTGCCCCCCAAAAAGCACATAACAAGCTAAGGAGTATCCCTGCAAAGCTGATCGCTGCGGTTCGGTTATCTAGCTGAAGTTTAGTTTGCTGGTAGAACTAGAAAGGCTGTAGCTATTTCTCACATTTGGAAGAGTATGAGGGTAGTATTTTGTGCGGTTGTTGCACACTGTTCTTACTAGGTGTGCGTTATTGACTTTCCAGATGTTATAACCAATTATTTGATGCTGTGGTGAGGACTCTCACTGTACAAGCACGTGCCTGAAAGCAAAAACTGAGTAGTTGTGAATCACGAGTAATCAGTGGAGTTGAAACACGTTGCTCACCCAAGTTCTCTGGAGGCACCAAGAGTTGCTTTTAATACTTTTACAACTCAAAACCTTTGAGGATGAGGATGGAGCATCGGAGCTGAAAGCTGGGTCTGGGATCCATGCTAGTCACATCACTAGGAAGAACCACAGTTTCTGAAGAAGTAACCACTCTTTCATCCTTTGGCAACCTGCCAGCATGGACCCCAGCATATAAAACTACTTCTTATCTTTCCCCTGCCAGCGCACCCTCTCTGGAGAAAGGAATGGAGTTGGTCTTCAGTCAAAGTTAATCCTAATACACCAATTCTGACCTTCACATCTGCCACGGGTTCCGTGCTGAGGGTGTAATTTTTGTCAGAGTTTGGTGCACTGCTCCATGTTGCTGCTTCACAGATCGTGGTGTTCTTAAAGATTTCCCATGTGTTCTTGAAGCAGGATAAAGACAGAACTTATACAGTGGGGTGGTGAGTCCTGATAGCTGGGAAAAGAGATTTTTCACTTCATAACCCCATGAACTAATAGGGGTGAAAGAGCTCTTGTTTCTTGAAGAGTTGGATGCAGTTACTGAGAGAGTGCACAGTCCTGTGTAGGAAATGGAGAAGAGCTCTGGAGGTCTCCAAGGAGTGAAGCAGGAGCCTTTCTTTGAAAGTGGGAAGAATATGAGCTCTACTATGCTGCTTGGTCTTTTCCAGTGGTAGCTTCTCTTAATTCTACCTGTGTGACAGATGGAAATGATGACTGCTTGAGTAGTTTCTCTTTGGTCATAGATGCTAGCGCCAAAGGGTTGATCTGCAGAGGTTCTCTTTGTTCAGGCTGCATTTTGTCACCTGAGTGATGGGTCAGACTTGACTGTTATTTCAGTGTTTTTACATTACAGCTGCATCCTCTGCTTTAGGTTTGAAAATCCCTCTTTATGACAGTCTTTGGTTTTAGAGGAGGCTGCAACAGAACTGCTATTTCTGGTAAACCTCATGGTGGCATGACTCTCAGTAGTACAACAGCCAAAGCTTTCCTCGATACCATCTTTTTTATACTGTTTTCTAGAGTTTTTGCTTGCCCCAAAAAGTGCTAGAAGAAGCTGGGTTATACAAATTCCTCTTCTCAAGATCTAAAGATATTCAGAGTTAGTGTTTTAGATACCCATTTTGTAAAATGCTACTTCTTGAAATAAGTGAAAGAGACATTCAGTGTGTTAGACTCTCACAAACAGAGGAAGAACTCCCTCTAAGCAGATTGTTTTCATGCATATAAATAGCAGGAGAAGTGGAGTCAAAGTTTCACGCGTGCAATGTTTTAGTTAGGCATGACTGACCATCTTCAGTCCAGACAGGACAATGCTGTTCACTATTGTTTGATGTCACGAATGCAAGACTGGTATAAGGTGCAACGTCTGAGTTTGATAAGAATCTGCTGAAAAACAGCAAACTGGACGCATGCTAATTTATATGTTGTAGCTACAGGCAAGCAGAGAGACCTTAAGGAGGGTCATGACCTTTCCATCTTTTTACAGGTGTATAAAATGCATCCGGTAGGTCCATAGGTGCCACTAACAGGCATGACTATTATAAACCCAGAAGCAGTCCAGAGTTGGTTCAGAGCTGCCCAACGCACCATTGTGACATTGGCACTGGTGTGCTCAGAATTGTCACAGGCCAGATTGAACACTTACAGTCTTCCAGATCACATACATTGTGACTGAAAATGGATAGTAGCAGCTTATGAAAATAGCTGCAAAGTCTGTGTTTCTGATTTCACTGCAGTGATGTCGGTACAAATCCGCAAGTTTAAAGTGAAAATAAACCCAACGTTCTTCTTTTCTTACGGTAATAAAAACAATGACACATCAAATGCTTGGAAATGAATGCCAGGAGTTCAAGAACAAGAAATCCTGGCTTAGTCTAGCTGGGAAGTTGAGATAATTCTCTCTCTGGAGGAAATGTAAGTCAAGCAACGTAGCTTCTAGCAAAAACACACGGCCCTGCTCCAGTACCTGCTCCTGAACATGCAGATGGCATCCCTGGGAACTCCATTCCCACTCTGCCATGCTTCAGTGAGCAGTTGACTCTTGCTGTCCAAAAGCAGAGGGCAAATATAAAAGAGGGAAAGGAGAGAGTGAACTAGATAAATGGACAGGTACTGTGTGGTTAGTATCCAGTTCTTGCTGTTAGTATTGTATATGGGCCACCACAGTCAGATTATCAGAGAGAAACAGAGAAAAAGAAACCATTTTCTTTTTAAAAACATGGCAAGATAAGAGAAAGGGGTACAAGGAGTAAGAGATGGAGATTTTCTAGCAGCCACACTTCCTCACAGAGACGTGAGAATTGCGGCTGCGGCTGAAATGATTTGAGGAATGATGAATGTGCATGGATAAACGTGTACACTGTGCAGTATCTAAACATGACAGTACTGAAGAGGCACTTTGTACCAGGTAAAATTGTGAAGGTTCCCAAATGAGTACCATGAGCGACCTGCAGTACTTTGTGGTTACGCTGCATAAAGAACGCTATATAAAAACACCTTCCTTTTTTCCCCCACTGTTCAGTTTTCAAGGTGATACTGGTTAAAAAAAACATAACATAAAATCATACAGTCTCCACAGAACTTTTCTGCCAAGTTGACAAGAGCTTTGACAATTATGTCACTCGGTGACTATGCGACAAAAGCCTCGCTGACCAAAGCCAGCCCGTACATCTCAGTCACTTGACTCGTGGTTTAACAGTCAGCTTGCAGTTCTTGTCAGTACTTACTCTAAACACATTTGCAGACACTTTGAAATAACAAGCTGCTGGACTTTTGCCCTCAGAAACACAGACTGATAGTAAGGAGGAAAGCTCAGCTGGACAGGTAAGTCATCCTCATCAGGCATTGCGTGACCTGCTTTTTCTGCTGTAAGCAGCAGGACTCCATTTTCTAGAATTTAGTTCAAGACAGTAAAGGAAAATGCTTCTGTGCCCCACAAATCTCAGCTAACAAGGATCATTACTTGTCACTGTCACTGCCCCTTCCTGCACGGTGAAAGATAAGGTAAGGGCATGAGAAAAGACTGCAGTGTGTTACAGTTTCTTAAGGTAATAGTAAGTTCAAGCAGCCCAAGCATCTCTAACAGATGAGGGTGGTTTTTTTGTGTTCTGAATGTTTAGGGACTTGCAAGTAATTTAAATTACAAAAGTATGGATGATTGATTCTTGACAACCAAAAGAAAAGAAATTCATCAGGAGGTGTATCTGCTGATGCAAGTGAAGATACAGGGTGCAGACTGTGATGCACATATTAGGTCCACTGAGGGAACTAACAAAGTAAAAGAAACTTCAGAGTAGGAGTCCCATGATAGTTTACAGTAACCTTATCTTCCCTGCTCCGAGGGAGAACACCATGGCATAAATAATATTATCGTGTGCACTTGTGCTTCCTGGTTTTTTAAAAGGAATATAATAGTTTTTGTCTTAAAAATATAAGTTAGGTGGTAAAATTTTATTATTGGTTATTATTTTCTACAGAGAAGAGAAGATGGATAGTAAATATACAAGGCATCATAAACCTGCAAAGGGAAGAGGGCAACGAGAACTTTGATATTGTTCCTCTATTTTTCAGCTGCCCTTGTGAAATCAGTGTAAGTTATCATCTTCAGACAAACTTTTACTTCACAGATTCTCCATTTTTCCCCAGAGGAAATCCATCAAAACCACTTCATTTCAGTTCCAGGCAAGAGGTCATAAAATTTTTGAACTACAAACGGAAAAAAGCTTTGGAGATGAACATGGAGACAGTCATGGATAAATTGGGGCTACGGCTGTGGCTCTACCTTCCGGTCAAATTCGTAAGTCAAATAAAGCTTTGTGTAATACATCAGCTTAGCACAAAATAGAAGAGCAGCTCAAGATACGTGTACGCCAGGTGGAACCTGAAAAAACATTCATCAGAGTGGCCCAGGCTCTGTGGCTGTGGTAGCTGTACTGCTCTGATGCCCAGAACGGAATGCACACGTTGCAATGAACTTGCTACACAGACTATCCGAGTAGTAGACCATCCGAGGAAAGCCGAAGTGTCTCACAATTAACATCACAAATACTGATTTGATATTGTGCTTTAATGAAGTGTTTATTATTTAGTGAGCTACAAATATGTTACACAACTTGCACGTTGAACGTTGACGAGCAAGGCTACCTCTATTATTTTCTTTTGTTCAGGAAAAAGTGCTTAATTTGAGCTTAGACCAAATGAGCAGAGATTGGTGATCTGAAAGACAGAACAAGTGATTTGTTAATTCCATATTCATTTGTACAATGGTCAGGTAAGACACTGAAATATTAGTGCACTTTTCAATTTCATTTTGATTTCTCCCACTGAGCTGAGTAGCTGGAAAAATAGTCAATAGCTGAGTGTGATGCTGAGAGTTTCAAGTTTCCAGTAAAAGCCCACCCAACAGATCAATAGGAACAGACAAAATACAAGCAGATACTAAAGGAAAACACTATGCAAAAATCAAAGTGGAACAAAGGTTGCTGGGTCAGTACAAACCTCACACTCCAAAAATTGTATTGAAAGAGAATGGAAACAAGGGAAACAGGAATGGGAGAAGAAAAACACTACAGTAAAAGACAAAATGAAAAAGATTGGGGAAGAAGGAAAACTTCATTTTTAAAGCATATCTTCTGATATAATCTGGTAGTCTAAATTTGCTGGTACAACTAGAACAAAATACTAATGTTTCTGTCTTTTTAGCCTGCTACTCTTACTCCTAAGATTCCCTCTTCACGGATCCTTGACAAAATGCAGAAAAAATGCAGTCCTGTCCTTGACAATCACACAAGTAAGGACCACTGAAGTGTTACAGAGGACCACCTTGTGCAGTGACTAGGAAACATTCAAAATATGACGGATACATAAAATGCAGTACCTTGACTGAACCTGCTGCAATCTCATGCAGTACCCTGCAGATGTCATTCAGGACGCTCCTCGCTTCTGTGGTTGCTCTTGACTGTCATTCCTCTTCTTCAGATTTTCCCTTGCATGCTAGTTAAGTTCCGTGTTGCACTTTCACACCAATGCAAAGCCTGGCCTTTAGATTTTGATTACATGACAGCATATAACACAGGAGATGCAGTACGAGTAACATCTTGAATATGGTCTTGAAAGTTAGCACGGATCCCTTGATGCTGAGTCAGCACGTTCCTGGTGTCCCCAGTGAGCTGAGGAACACAAAGACAACCCATTCCGGCATCCTCTGAGCAAGACCTCTACCAGAGGGCATGGGAGAAGCTGAGACATTCAGGAAGTGCAGAGTGATTCCTCATTGTGATTTTTTTTTGCTTGCCCTGAGGTAGCGTCTGGAGAAGAGGCCACCGTAACGCTCAGCGCTAGTTAAATGTAACTAAATGTTCAAGAGGGGTTACAGAAACCTGTGCAATGGTGATGGAAACCAACATGGTTGTTGCGATAGGATTAATGAAGAGGTGCAGTACAGGGTAAAGCACTCAAAGTTTTCTAATTACTGAAATGCTAACAGGTTAATGAGCTCACCAGGGGAGAGAGGCCTTCAGTGAAACCCGCCATAGATGTCATGACAATCAGAGAAAATTGCTGCATTTAAATCAGCCCAGCTGAGAAAGTAACACGGACAGACTTTACAAACAACTCCCAAATTTCCTAGGGATGACTGATATGCAAAATAAGCTAACTTGTCCCAGAAAGCCATGCCCTGACAAAGACAGATGCTCAACCACTGTCACGCTTGCAGAAATAACATGTTAATTCCAAGTGATGGAACCACCCTTCTTCCAGAATGAAAAGAAATGTGAAGACATGTACAATGTAGATCTAAAAGGAAACGTAGAATTGGTTCCAGAGCCTTTCTTCTGTGAAGAAACGTGGTCTTCACAACTCATTTTTACACAGCATCGTATTCATTAAGATCAGATACTCAACTGTCTTTCTCAGGGTGGCTAAAATTTTGGAATCAAGCAAAGCAGGTTGACCCTTTCCCGTTGCAGAGCAAACCCAGCCAAGCCTCCCACAGCTGATTTTCACAGATGCTACACACACAAGCATAATCTCACCTGTCATGGTGTCTTTCCTAGAAGTGTGTTCTCCCTTATTTCCATGGTAAGTGGCATTTGTTCCAGTTGATTCGTAGTCCGTTTTTCTTTCTTTTAGGCTGATCATTTCCCGAGGTGAGGCTGGGGCACTTGCTAGATCACAAAGAAGGATTTATTTTCACCTGCCACACATGACTGAAGGTAGTGTTTATCTCTAGAGTAAGCATCCTAGTAAAGCTTCTACTAGTTACATACTAACACTAAGCTTTTTGAAGAAATGGTGCTGTTATTTCAAGTACAGGACAAATGTTTTCATGGGACAATCAACTCCAAACACGATTTTCTCTCCGAATGTTTGACTTTTTTTCACTTACACTCAACATGTAAGATGATCATTATGAAAAAAAGTGCAACAGTAATAGGTTTTTTTTCCCCTTTAGCTTTTCATTTTCTTTAACTTGTCAAAACTCTCTGGTATAGACATTTCCTTTTTTTTTTTTTCTCAAAGTGGTTAATTTATTTCTGCTGGAAAGACTGTTAACTTTGAACTCTGTGGAGAAACTTTTATAAAATAGTTTCTTCCCTTCTCTGTTGAAAATAAACAAACCAATTAAATGATTCTAATACAGACAGGAAGAAAGTAAAAAAGTTTCTCATAGAAAATGTAGCAAAGAATGCCTAACACTTAAAGGTAACAATCCCTCTGTCTTTAAACATCTGTGTATGAACAATTGCCATTAAAACAACTGCTGCTTTCAGGTATTATGAAAACTAAATCCTTCATCACCTATAGTAGGGGTATGGCTAAAAGGAGGAAAGTACAAGGTGACTAGGGTTGGAACTGGGTTTGTATTTGATTCTCATGCACTGGAGAATGTGAAGGTGATCACTGGCACTGATCATGAAGGCTTAGCTTGTGATGCTTGGGAAAAGGAGAAAAGAGAGGAAAAAAGTAGTATCTTTCAAGCAAAATGACATCAATTTTTAGTTGTTAGTAGGTACAATGCACTGTCCCTGTTGTGGAGGGCAGGGGATGGTGAGTGAAAGGTGAGTGGCAGAGCACCCCAGAGCCTCATGAAGGCACAGTGGTATGAAAATAACTGAAGTGCTACTGCTTACTTCCACATGCTCCCTGCCTTCACCCAGATATTTGGTATGTCAAAAGAACAATGGCCTTGCTTAAAAAGAAGGGGGAAAAAAAAGAGTAAGACAAGCTCATTTGTGAAGCTTTACTGTGAGTTATGTTTTTTCAGCATCTCTAAGCTATGTTATGCTTTGTAGCTGAGGAGGGAAGCACTTGTAATGAACAAGCACAAGTGATGCTGAATTCTGCTTAGACTGGTTCTGCTGGCCCTGGCCTCTGAATTTACAGAGCAAATGCAGGACAGATGTTTTTTCTAATAATGCCATTAGAATTGGGGATTGCTTTTAAATTGCTTGTCAATAGTGATGTAATTCTAAAGCTGATAATCCAGCAGATAGAAAGAAACATGACATTAAATCACCCAAACAGCTAATGGCAATGTGAATCTAATAGGGAACAAACCAGAACGCAGACCGTGACAAAGAAGCTAACACAGGGATGCATTTTGCTTCATAAATCTGGTGATTCTGTTAAGTACTCTGGTGTTTTTAACAAAACTGATCGGTAAAAACAAACCCATCTCTCTCTGTGTTCTCTGAGGGAATCACCTATCCCTGTGTGAGAACAACTGTTTTCTGGCAAGTGTTAAAATCCAGAAGAGCTCCCTTTCAGAGTTTTTATTGGCAGCAGACATAAAATCATTGGTTGATGTCAGATTGAAAAGTGGTATCAAGATTTTATGCTCCTATTCTTAAAGGACACCGAGAAGAAGACAGAGCTCTCAATGCTAGTTTAAGCGTCTTATCACCAAGTCCTAGGGATGGATGGGACACTGTGAGTTCATTTACTTCAACTCTTTACTCCAAGGTAGGATCCAGCATAGCAAAATAATTCTTGGCAGATTTTCATCCAAGTCTAAAGATCTCTAATGCCAGAGGTACTGAATTCCTTTTTTTTTTTTTATTTTAATGCCAAGGACAAATACAGAACAGCAAAGACAAACACTCTCCAAAGGTGATGATCCGTCACCTGCACTCCATAAGCCTGTCTGCTACTGTTGAGCCAAACACTGTATTTAATGCTTCATTAAACTCAATCATATCTTCTTATTTTTCCAATGAGAACTTCTGTTTAGTAAATTTCCATTATTTTCTCCACTTCAGGAGGAAAAAAAAATATCCTATGATAGCCAGTTCTAATATTATACTTCACATTGTATTCAAGCAATACTTTTTCTACAGTTTAAGTAGTTTTATTCCAGAAATAAAACAAGCATAGGCACTTCTGAGGGCAGGGGCAGATGGGAAGAGTCAGTTAGCTTCTGATTTATTCAGATTATTATTCTGATACCTAACATCAATTTCCAGGTGATTCTTTATCTTCATTTCTGATTTGTACCATACTATTAGGACACGGTCTCTTTTCCCCCGCTGGCACAACAGTTAGTCATCGACACTGAAAGTCAGAAAGAAGTGCTCCAACTCCACCTGGCGCGACTCCTTTCCCGCCTACCTTGCCACGGGCACTAGGCCACTTCTCCAAGATTTCTTGACATGAGGCAGCACATTCAAGGCTTCCGCTCCAGGCTGGCACCGATGCGAGGCAAGGGGCCCAAGAAGCTGTGCAGTGACAGACGATGCCCGGGGCTAGCAGCGAGGAGCTGGCGCGGGCGGGCAGGCTCTCGCTGGGCCGGCTGTACGAGCTGACACACCTGCTCGGGACTCCCCATCCCTCCGGTTCTGGCAGGGCACCCCCTTCCTCCATGTGATGTTCCCATGAAGTTCAGACAGTGCAACCCTAAAATGATTAGCTATTCTGCTTACAGACAAAGAACCCATTTTCCAAGTCCCTTGGAGAAAAATCACTTCTTTTTTTTTCTTTTTTTCAGATCTGCCTATTACTTCTTGAAAATACATCAGAAATTAGGAAAACACTTAGAAAAACCAGACTTTGCACTAACTTGCTGTGCTGTACGTGGAGCTCAGTATCAACAATTAGCAGCAGAGAAGTCCTCAGGACTCGGGTCAGCAAATTACTTCACTCCAGCAAGTGTTTCTGTCTTAACAGAATTGGCTGCATGATTAAGGCAACACCTAGAATCTCCTCTTTCAAACAAGATTCCAGGAAAAAAAAAATAATTCCATTTCTTTTTCCCTTTTCAAAATGACAGTAATAGTCAGTAGACTTTTCAAAATGGTCAGTAATGACTATTTAGCATTTAATTACAAAAAACCAGCCATTTCACATGAGTCTTTTACATCACCAAAGCAGTAGTGAGAGTAATGTAATTCAATTGTAAAACTTGAAAACATTTTAAACATCATTTGAAAGTAAACAGTTACAGTCCCTCATGCCCATGTCTGGGAAGCGTCCAAATGGAAGTTAAAGATCCCACGGCACTTTTTTGCAATGAGTAGAAGCTATCCCAATATGTTGGCCAACATACATTTTCTCAATTAAAAGCAGATTTGAGTGTCCAAAGCTACGTGTCAGCAACTGCTGAGAGCCTACGTCTGTCCCGTTTCCAAAGCCCCGCAGCACCGGTGAGCATCCAGTCACCTCGCTGAGCAACGCTTCTCCAGATGCCGCAAGGGGAAAAGGTGACTGCAGTTCTGAAATACAGGCAGCACAGATGCATTACCCTGTACTGTTATGGAAACTGAAGATAGCATTTGAACCCCCAGATAGATGTTTGGTTTTTTCACACTATAAATGTTAAGTATGACTTCGGTGGGCATACGAAACACTTGGATACCACTAGATTGTAAAGGGAACAGAAATCTTGTGGAACACGTGTGCATACCCACAAGATAAAGGTAGCAGAAATCACCTCCTACCTGCCATTCCCCAACATTTACGTGTCTAATGAGTTTAAAGTGTGTCATTTTATTTTTCAAAAAGGCTTTAATAACTCACGTACTCCAGTAACTTTTACAAAATGTTCTAGGTTATGTGCTGTTTAAAGAGAAGGCAGGAAGATTTCCATCATGCTTTAAAGCCTTTACAAATACCCCACATTACCCATCGCTCAAGGGCCCAAATCTTCAGCTGCCAACACTGAAGCACAAACTCCTACCCCAAAAGCTACAAAGACCAACTACGGCATCCACAGGCACAACACATATACTGAGCTAAAAGAAAAAAGAAAGTCATGCAATGAGTTTCTAAAGAAAAAGGTATAAACCCAGAGGAGAATCAGGTTTTCCATCTCCCTCACTCAACAGAATTCCTAGCACAATGTCTCGGGCTCCTGCTCTTTGGAGTTGAGTCCCCATCTTCATTGCCCAGGTTTTGTTCTCGTTTTGCCATGTTACCAAACCCTTAAGCGATACTATTAAAAAAAGGAAATTGAAAAAAGGCAAAAGGAATTCTTTGGCTAGTGGTATTTCTCTGTTGTCTACCACAGTGCAGCTAACAGTACGTCTCAAAGTCAGTCAGGCTGGAAAGAAAAACAGAAATATTTTCAGGGACCTGAACGACACAAGCTAACTTCCCAGCAACTGATGGGACAGAGTACAGCTTTTATCTTCTAGTATCAATTTTTCAAGTACTGTCTTACAAAACTCAGAATCCCTTCTCGTCACAATGTCAAAATTCTAAGACACACGTATTGCTGAAGGATTTATGGCACACAGAGAAACTGAATGCAATGTCAGCGGAGAGATGAAAACACCTCTTTCCCCCGCAAGAGGATTTGCAGAATTACTTGATGGCTGCCTTATTCTTGCACTGCACAACTACCTTTCTATAACCAGAATTTACTGCCAGTTGCCAGAGTTACGCAACGCCCTGGAAATAATGTTAAACTAGTTATAGTATAGTACGTCCCTCCCTGATGCTCCTCCCATGGACATGACATTCATAATTGGAGCCAGTAGACTCCAGACTGTTCTTGAGGAGAAGTATACTTCCCTCTTAAAAAAAAAAAGTAGCAAGTTCTGGATCTTCGTAAGACAGCAGATAGAGAGGTGACTCAGGTCTGGAAAAGCATTTCAAACTTCTCCTGGCTGCAGTGCACAACTTATTGGGCTGTAAGGGTAAGGGGGGAGGATGGAGCGCACGCAAGTTGGTAAATGCACAGAATTCGAGGCATTTAAAAAGAGGCTTCTACTTACTCAGATAGGTATTAACTAACCTGCATTTACCACTGTTACCAACTTGCTCCTCCCCACATCATCCTCCTGTCCTGAACTGCTCAGCAATGCCACTGCCTGCTGCCCCCCCTTGAACTTCTGATAAAATTAAAAGGTGTCAAACATTTAGTTTACTAGAATCAACTAATTGCAAAGTCACATGAGAGCGAGAGAAAGGGAGGAAGAAATTGCATTGCCACAAAATACTTCTGCCCGCAGGTTCTGTAACTTGGAATACTTCTAAATTTAGCCTTGCGGTTCACACAGTTCAACTGCTATTTTTCATTCAATTTTGAAAACAAGACATTACTAGAAAAATCATTCTAAAAATGTATGCTCACCTGAATTTAAATTCACCCTCCTCTGACATAAGCCTACACAAACACTGTGCTTTCAGTAACTTATACTATTAGCATTCCATTTTTCCAAGGTAAAAGATGAGAATAAGTCATATTTTAAAAGCAATTAAGAGGATATAAATGTTGTGTGCTGCAAGAGAACAGTTCTCAAAAGACCAGAGTCCTGGCAACTATCATAATCCTCTTGAAATTGTTCATATTAAGATTAAAGATCACTTTGTTCCTCCATTCCCACAACTAGCTGGTATGGTAAAAAGATCAGCCCTCTAGTTTTATATGTAACATCTTTAACATTTGCTCTCCTTTCTGTGCGTGTGATTAAATGTAACATTTTGAAATCCCAAAGTTCTGAGAAAAACATAAATCCTTGTCCGCAGCTGCTGTTTGACTCTGGAAACATATGCATTTTCTTTTCAAGCATCTACCATCAAAAAATCCCAAAGGACTTGAACTGCAGAACACCTGCATCTCTTCATTTAGTTCCAATAACAGAGTCTGAACTTCAAAATTACAAAAATAGATGCTATGTTCAGCTGCAGTTACATTCTGCCCCTAATTCCCGTGAACAAAAATGCTAAGAGCATGAAATCATTCAGGCAAGCTCTGTCATCGAGAGGATAAGATTTTTTGCACCAGAAGCCCAGTGGGAACTTGATAGAAAACTGGCAACAATTACAGATAAAGTACATAGTGAAATCCTCAGGGAGAGGAAAGGAAATGTAATAAGATAGATGGGTATAATTTTTACACATTTATGCCCAGACCACAAATGTGACTTGTCTTTAATTACTCCAATATATTGAGCGTTTTTACTCATGCATTGTGTCAAATCTTTCCAGGGTACTTCAAATTAGTTTATGAATTCTCGTAAAATAGCATTGTTCCAGCTTTCACATCCAGACTTTCCAGCATCCCCAGTCTAAGCGGTCAAATTTAAATAAAAAACCATGCCAATGACAGAGGTTTTGAACTGCAAGAAGGGGGGACTGGGGGCATATATAGGCGTGTATGGATAAAGCCAAACGTATGTGAAATCTCATCTACTTTCAAATGAGTTCTATCAGATAAAAATCATCTGGTTTAGGAGAGGAGAAAAAATAATGTGGGGGGGGTTTCATGTTTGAAGATATAATTTCTTTATTCTTAAAAATATTTAAGACTGGGAGGGGAGAGAGAATGGAGTGATCGTATCTGAACTTACAGAATATTGGTAGTGGAAGGAAAAAAAAAAAAATCTTTGGAAGTTTAAGAAAAATATCACTTGAGGGAGAAATATAAACTTTTACAAGGGTGAATATTTGCTCTTCAGCCTTCATGCAGCTTTCCCAAACTCGAGAAGCCTCCTCACTCTTGCTTTGCTCCGCGGGGCGTATCGCTTTACCACACATGAGCAGGATACTAACCTCGGTACTTTGGTTCACTCCCTCACTGCGCTGCTGCGTTACAGAATACTTAAGCTGATCTCAAAGAAAACTTTATTAATTGTATTTTTTATTTTAGTTCCTCCTGATTTATATATAATAAAGCTCTCCATTCACCAGCTGTGCATGCGCTCCAATTATTCAATATGGCAAACCAAATAGAGCTTAATCAGCTCACCTCATCTATTCAGCAGCTGCTCATAATGAAATACTAACAGCAGCATTCCCTTGGAAAGCTCCCTACTTCTCTCCAAGGCCAGGTGAAACAAACACACTCTGTAGCTCACTCTGAGGGTTAATAAAGCCAGGGTTATTTCAGAGAAGCAGTAAGAAGACCTTCCCAAGCCCTGGGGTAATGGAATAATCTCCTCTCTCGTATTTACTTTATAAGCTGCAGTTTAGATAAGGACTGGGGAGCATATCCACTGATTTTTACAACTAAAACAGAGATACACGGAGCAGCTTTTCCTGTAATGAGAGCACTCAAAATGAAAAGCACCAGCATGTAGACTTGTATTTCAGGACAAAACAAAGTTATATTTACGGATTTTGTCCCTAAATACTTCCTCAGCCACGAGTGCTAATGACACATTGTGCACCAAACAGTAAACCTCTCTGGCTAAGTAATCATCACTACACGCACTTGTTATACACAATCCTTCGCCTATATATGCTATACCTTACACACTTCAATGCTGCTCTTTTTGAATTACATTTTGTATCATATTTTCCCTTGTTAGGTATACTCAGTGCAGTATGGTACTACTAGAAAGGTAATTTTTTTTTTTCCTCTCCTCAGCAACAAGCAGCAAAATGGCAAGAAATAAAATATTATTGCAAAATGCTTTATCACTCAAATTGTAAACACATCCTCAATCTTTGCAGGACCACCTACAGACAAGCAGTAAAAACCATCCTGCTCACCCTGCATCATATGATTTAAATGGTAAAAGATAGTAGACAGTCGCAGACTTGACAAGGAGAGGGGCAGGAAAGGTCCCCTCCCCTGCTTGCCAGGTAAATACCATCCCGATTTATTCAAGTACCTCATGCCATTTGCACAACCTCCTCCTTGGCATTTTATACACAAACAACTGCTTTGATTTTAGACTGCGTTTTCCATTCAGCTTCTCAGATGCATAATCAGTTACTCTTCCTTCACTAACTATTATGTAAGGAAAAGAGTGTTTTTCAAGTGACTCGCACAGACACTGCATTTTCCAAGATTCTTGCAGAACACCCAGAAACGCCCCTGCAATTGCTTCTCTTGGTCTTCCACACCATTATATCATCATTATATTATTCTGGTCTTAACAGAGGTGGCTAACTTGCAGCTCCTGGGCTTTGTTCAGCTCCAAGGCAGCCCCTGCCCCGCCGCACGCTGTGACCAGCGGATCCACTGATGCCGAGTTTGCAAAGTTGTCTGCATCCTTGTCTACGGGGAGAAGTAAACCGAGATTTTCCGAGTGCTGGGTGACAAGTTATCCAATCCCACCAAGCTGGAACCGCAGTCCCTCTTTTTGCCCTTCTGAGAGACCAGGCGTGGTTTTGGGAGCGCCAGCTACACAGCTATCTGCACAGGGACTCTCTGGAGGTAGCAGACTGGACCAACCCTGGCCTCATCTTCAGCAATGTAACGCTGAACAGTTCTAGATAGCTTTTTCCATTCTTTCTACAAGCAGGCTGCACTACTCTCTGCACTCTTCTCTGTAGTCACATTCCTCTTCCAGAACCTCATCTCTACCGTTATTAGGATAAATAGCTCAAATAGCACAGCTTCCGTGCTGCGCAATCATCGCCAGTAGAACAGCTCTAAACAACCCTTTTATTGCCTCGAGGCACAAGCTGAATTTGCTGTCAAATTATCCAGTATAGCCTTCTTAATTCCCAGAAGCGACTGCAACTGACAGTAAAAGCATTTTTATACTCTCAAGTCACTTCAATGTTTTCTGTCCCAGTACTTGTCCCAGCCGCAATGAAAAGGATAGCCATATCCCCTGGATTCAAGCGCCTCAGTTCCTCCTGCAAGTATTTGCAAGTGGAGGATTTCATTAAACTTCCTCATCCTTTGTATAGAATCTGAACGGTAATGTTTCCTAGTTTAATGTATATTAAAACACAAACAAACAAACAAACTCCAACTGAAGAATTTGCAGTACACTATTCTTCATGTTCACCGGTACCAAAGCTCTAACTCATCAGCCAGCTTTTGCCCCTCCTGTGTCAGTCCCAGGTGCCACCTTCCACAGCTGGAGAAGCAGGGCTGGAGTCTGAGCAGGCAGACTGGAGACTACCACCAAGTACACAGAGTCGACACAACCCTCCTGGGCACTGGCAGGGGGGCGGGTGAAGTGTCCAGTAAATCTTCAGCTCTACAATCTTAGCATTTTTAATGTATCCCCATTGATCTACGGAACAGGTACCACAGACACTTGTCTGTTACGAACCAATATTCTGCTTCTCAGTGTCCCTGCCTAAGAGTCTGGCTGGCACTTCATTTGTCAGTGCCTTAATTCTGGCAGGCATCTCCTGTCACAACCCAGCAAACACCCTCTCCTGTCTCACTGGACTATTCGTAATGCTGCTGAGCTAAAGTGTATGTGATCACTGTGACCTGTAACAACAGCAGTAGCTTGCACTGTGGGTGAGTATGCACAGCTCCTTTAAAATGTAATGAACATTCGAAGACAGAAATCGGAAAATTAAACAGTGGCCTCAAAGGAGGCAGAAAATGCAATGATCGATAACAGTAATAAATATTACTACTAGCAGTTAAAAGCTACTTAAGTGAGACAACAGGTGCAATATTTTCCCTTTATTTTAAAAAAATGGATTTGAATAATTAAGAGATTGTTAAATCATAAATTGCTTCTCAGCAATGTTTACTGGGCAGGAACTTCAGGTAATTGTTACAAAAACACTGCCACAAACATTTCCCACCTGACACTCTTCAAGAAACATACCAGTGTAGCTACTGAAAAAAGGAACCTAAAAATAGCTGGAATGCAACGTTCTCTACAGATATTTAATTTGCATAAGAATCAAATGTTGCTTACTTACGCACAGAAAAATTACAAAGATGGCAATAAATTCACTGTTACTTTTCGGACTAATGACGTTCAACAACCGCTACACGCGATAAAAATTAGAGGGGAAAAAAGCACACTTTTCAGTTTACTCTTTTCTTTCATAATACTGGGGTCAGCAAATTCTTTTGCTTTCCTTAAACTAGATGCTTTTTGGGTTTGATAGGTTGTGAGGGTTTTTTCCCCTGTTTGATTCCACCACTAGCATAGCAACAGGATAAACTTTTAAAAATGCAAAAGCACGATTGCACCATATTGACAGCAAAAACTAGATCCACGTGCATTCCACAAAACAGACGATAGTTGAAATACATTTCAGAATTGTCAATGCTGCTTAAAACAGACAAATATTTTGTTTCAAGCCCACAGAAGCCACAAGAACGTCAGGTAAGAGTACTTATGTCCACAAAGTCATCTACACCCTTAAATTTCTCCAAGCAACTCTCTGAAAATACTAGCTTGTTTCTCATTTAAATCCACCACGACACCAAGTTTGATGATGTCAAATATACACTCTGTAGCATTTTATGAATCACCTTTTTGTTATTAACAAATTTTATCATAAACAAATTCTTTATTTCATTATTAATTATGCTGCAAACTTATATAAACCATTTTGAATTCAGTATGGCAGCCTCTGTATAAGAAGCTCAGCCCAACAGATGAAGGGAAGAATAAACTGAGTGTTTTCAATATGGATCCTGCCTCCAAAAACACTTCACAAAAGTTTCTGCACAAATACTTTAAAAGGCAACTACAGTCAACGAAGCATTCTTGCTGAAGAACACGTACATCAAAGTGCTACTTTTAGTTTCTGTGCCTCACGGTGAGCTAAAGTTATAATGTGTGCAATATGTGAAAAAAGATACTTTGGCATTTGGCACATTTTCTATCAAGCACCTCTTTTGAAAGCTACATTGGATAGGAAAAGTGTAATGTAATACCAGCTTAACAAGAGTTTTGCACTTACCAGAATTGTGGCAGTAGTCCGTACACTGTGGAATTTGGATTGTAAAGGCTACCAAATCTGGAGCTAAGAGAGATTCTGGCTTTCTGCTCTCATTGAGCCATTTACTGCTGTGTAAGTCTCTGGTGTCAGAAGGGCCTTGAATTAAAGGAATCAGCTTCTCCTTCCCACCATCACCTAAGACAAAGATTAGATTCCTTACAGCTTTTACTATAACAAGATAAATTTTCAACACACAAGCATTCACTAGTCCAAATAGAGCAGTTATTAACATTGTAAGTAGAGAATTAAGAGGAAATAGAAAGCAGTCTCATATAAACTATTCAACAGTTTCCTTAATGTTATCCTGTAAATGTCTTTACAACCAGGAAGGTTTGAAATAAATTAATCCATTCTCTTTAAAATAGTAATTTCCACCCCAACTTTATAAAATAGTACCTTTAAAAATCACCATGAACTCCACTGAGTTAAATACACTACATTTGTAATGTTCTTGACATTAACGGCCTTTATAAATGAAGATATCATACATACAGACTGGAACAGTTCCTGCAGACTCCTCAAGAAAAATTCTGTTAAAGAAACTTTAAAACTATTTATCACAGACCCCTCCAAAGCTTCACAAGCAAAACACACACTTTGTAGCATTAAAGGAAAGGTAAACATTAAATACAGAATGCATCCAAACTATGCTACAAATAAAGCAAAATGCAAATATTCTGTGTAACATGAAAATGCAGAGTTATTCCAGTTTCTTTGGTGCTTTTAGATTAATATTTGTCTCAGCAGAAAAAAAACGTAATCTATATTCAGTGTAAAAAACTGACTATAGTGGAATCAGACTGGATCATCCTGGCACACTTAACAATAATAATAAAAAAAACCCAAACAGAATACAAAAAACCCCTCTCTGATTCACAGGAACAATGAGTAAATTCTTGTTTCAGTAACTCTCCTTGTAAAAAGCAAGGCCAATTCTCCTATACAGGCAATAAAGTTTTACATGGTCCAGCTGCACATACCTGGGGCTTTGGCACAAATTTTTATTGATCCCACGGTCCCAGAGGCGCATTTGACCAATGATGTGCTGCAGTACTTCAATTCAACATTCTGGATTGAACCCTCAAGAGTTGGCAGGGGATTCTTAGATTTCACACCTAATAAAAGAAAACTGCAAATGTACTTGCCTGTTGAATTTAAATATTTTTATATTCCTTCACCAAGGCATTTAAACTTAATTATACTTTAATTATCTACCTTAGATGTTATACTATTTTTGCTGCGATTCGCAGTTTTTGAATGGAAGTGACCGAATGCTGTATACCGAAACAGAAAGAGTTACGCATAAAATACACACAGACGCTGAGAGGGAAACACACGAGGCCACTCAGAAACTGGCAAAATAAACAGGGATATATACAGGTACGTACACTTTTGTTTTCACATTTTAAGTGCTCACCTCAACTATTCTCTTTCATGTTTTTTATTATGACCCTTTCATTTCAAGACCTTAAAATGACTAAGTGTTTTCAGCCTACAGTTAGACAACAGCATTTTACTCAGTAGCAGTGTAAAGCATTCACTCCCAGCGGCCGAAGGGCACAGAAGGCCAGTGGCACGCTTGCCATTTTTCAGCGGGAACTGGAATTCCAGCCTCGCCTTAGGTCACAACTGGAAAGGTTCTGGTGGTCTTTCCTCGGCCCCCTTTTCGCACACCAGAAAGCCACCGTGCCGGGTGGAAGAAAGCGGTGCTATCGGCAGTTCCTGCTGAAGGTGTAGCTATGGAACCGTTTCCTCACATATGTAACTCAGAATTTGTTCCAAAGTCCATAATTATGCGAGGGAAGTACTACAAAATATCAGGTGGGAAAAAAAATTGAAGCATTTTGATATGCATTTCCCATTAAAGAACTGCAGTATGTCCTCTACTTACCGAACTCATTGGGGTTTTGTACAATGTCTCGAGGAATTAACCCAAAGAACAGCCTTTAACTTATACTAACTAGTGAGGAAAAACTTGTAAAAAAAATACAGGGATGGGAAGATTTAGGATTAACCCTGGCAATCGTGCTCAGTTCACTGTGCTTATTCCCCTTCCTAAACACAGAAGCATTATTCGCTAGCACGTATGAAATCCTGTGGTAACCAGACTTCTTGACATACATTTATTTAAGTTGTGTTCTGGGAAGACATTAAAACAATTTTTTAATAAAAAGTACTTTCCAAGGTAGGAAGAGAGAGGCACCATACAAAGGGACACGTGGCATTCAGTAAACCAGGCTGCCATGTGAAAGAAGGTTCCACATTCTCTGCATACTTTCCTACTGAAATGGAACCTGTCTGCTGTTGTTCCAGGTCCTCTCCTAATGGGTGAGGCAGAAGGCTCAAAGAGGGCTCACTGCAACCCGTCTGTGTGCCTGCCATTACAGGACCCCACTGGTTAGCACTCTGAAAGATCACCTACCAGCTTTAGTCTCACAAACAGAACCTCGTTCCCAGCCTTGCATCTTGGATCTAAGACGAATCAAAAATGTGACAAATTCATGAGTTGTGTCCGATGCCACAGTATCCAAGGTGCGGTATCAGACACAACTCATCAATTTGTCAAAAGCAGACAGGGTATCTGCAGGCGTTTCCTGCCTCGGCTCTGCCTCCTCATACTTCCTATAAACTTGTGCAAATAGAAGCCGTTGTGTTTTCAAAAACCCAACAAAGTTATGAAAGGTATGTTTTTCCCTGTCTTCTGACTATTGAAAAACAAAGATTATAAAATTCTACTAGGAGCAGTCAGGACTACACTGCAAGGAAAACAAATTTGAGTACACAATTTGACCCCCATCTTTCAAGTCTTCTCCAAACTGGTAGCTTCTTGCTGTTTCCATCTTTCAGCAACTCTTCTGTGCCTCAAAATACGAGGTGTGACTTCATGTACATTTCTCTTGCTTCACTACTGAAGATTAAGTACTTTTAAAAGAACTAAATTTTCCATCACGGAGTCCGCTTCTAGATGCATTACCCTGGACAATCTCTCTGCATTAAAACGTCTAGTGCGTACCTGTGTTCATGCGTGGTGATCAAACAACCTCTTTCAGTTGAATCAGGCTATCACCCATCGAATGCAAAACACCCCTGAAGACCTAGAAAGCTCTTCTTCCCACACTGCAGAACCCAAAGTCAGACAGAAAGGTTTCCTGACTCATAATCTACTATGGCTTGACAATTTTCATCTCATTCATACTAATTTTAACTCCACGCCTAAAGAGACGTCCTGCTCTACAAAGACACAGGGAAATAACGCCCCCTTCGAGGGCGGCTGGTCCTCCACTTTAAAGCAAGCGTTCACATCCTCCTCTCCGTGTACGGAACCCAGCTGCGCAGCTTGCCCCACGCCCTGCGCCCAGTGCCGTTCTACGTGCAGGTGGGAGGGAATCAAACACCCAAAGGCAGGTCACCATTCTGTCCTCACAGATCAGCACAGCAGGTCTGGGAACAAGCCCATTAATGCTAAGCAACCACTTAATTCAAGACCTGTTAAAAGAGCTCCCTAACTAGTGATTTTACACCGGTGATCTATACATCTTTTACCGGTCCGTTCATACTAAGGTGAATTTGCAAAGATTAGTGGAAAACCAAGAGACAAAATTTAAACTGATCAATAGAAAAGACACAAAACCAGCAAAAAAGGTATGTTACTGATTCTGAGGACGAGAGTCAGGACTGTGTGCTGCCAAATCCCTGAAATACAGAAAATAATTCTGTAGAAAGATCATAAAAGAGAGAACTGTAAAATATGATATAGGAAAGGAAAAAGGCATAACTAAATCTTCAAGAAGCAGCTCCACATGAATTCTCCCATCTTGAGGTTATGGCCGCAGAAGGAAAAATTTCCACTTTTAAAGCATTAAGTAAGTACCAATAAACTGTGGTTTAGCAACATGATATTGTAAAAGACTCTCACATACATGTCAAAATGATTTCAAATTCAGTAAAAACATCAATCCATGAATAAAAGCAAGGAGCTATTACGCAAATTAAGTAACATTTAGGCCTAAGTCTTACTGGAATCAAGAGAAAATGTCCAATTACTGTCACAGAAACACGTACATAAGTTTTACATAACCAACACAAAAAAGGTTAGTAAAGAAATCAAAGCATAAAAGGAAACCTAGTTTCTTTCACACAAGATGCTTATTTGTGTTGAGTCCCAGCTTAAGCAGTGCCCTCAGTGAGAGCTTCAAAACGCCTGTGCTGAACTTGGTTAGAGATGGCACTTCTGAGGAACGTGAAGCTAAAACCAAACTTAATTCCTTCCTCCTTGCAGTACAAACACAATCGAAGCCACAAAGACCAGCTCTAGCTGGCATCAGTCCTACTTCTCATGTTCAAAGCACTGGGGAGCAGGAGCTTTCATGTGCTTTGTTGCAGTAAAACAGCAACAGCATAGGAACTTCATCTCTTTTGATCACTGTGCTTCCTCACACACAACACCTGAAAATCCTAGGGGTTTGTGTTTGGGCTTTTTTCTTACTTCCCCCCAAACTGGAAAGACAGAGATTTTTCGGTAGCACAGAAACCAAGCTATACTGTCTCTGCTTTTTCTGTAGTACAACTACATTTTTGTGATGAAGTTTCCCACACATCTTCACTGTGTTCACAATTCCACAGTTTTTATCTGTCACCATAGACTGCAGACAAGATTTTGCAGCCCTGACGTAGACACTCACAGGCTACCATCTTATTTTTTTCTTCAACACAGTAATTCAGGCTTCTTATTCTAAGGAGGTGTCAAGTGGACAGGTCTATTTTTTTTTTTCCTAACTCAACTTTATTTAGCATTATTATTGCTATTCTGATTATCATTATTTTCTCCTAACTGTATCAATTAGTTTTCAGTCTACATATCTATATTTTAAGTAATCTACCATTTTTCTTCATCAGAAAATAAGCTGAAAAAAACACATGTATGCACACCTGTAACACAAAAAAATTCATCTCCTCATATACTTTCAGCATTTTCAGTTTTCAGGACCAAGCACACAACCATTCATACACTGGTCTTCACCTTGGAGATCAATATTAAAATCTCTCTTAACTAACCACTTGAATACCTAAGCTACGTGTAAACCAAGTAAGGCTTCTCCACTTTGTAACACTAAAACAGACACAAGACTATGATTCAGTAACGGAGATTTACATACTGCCAAAATTTTCCCAGCTTGCTAAGGAGCAACAGCATTTCACCTGCAAGGAGAATCACTTAAATCTGGTGAATTCCTGTTACTACGTTCCCATTTTGGGACTCCACACAATGACCTTCATACAGGTCCTCATCTGCCTTAATCCGCAACCTTCTTGAGTTGTCTAACCTCCTGCTGCAGGTGTAGAGTTAAAACAAGATACCTGTGATTCAAAGACTGAAAAATCAATATTGAAGAAATCACAGAACATTTGGAATGTTTAAGGCATTCTAGGTCAGAAGCACCTTTAAATAATTCTTTATTGATAATATGGTTTAAGTGATTATCCAGTCAATTAAAATACCACCTTAGTTTTTAATGTCCATAGAGAAACTAAACAGCTACCACTGAAAAAAAGTTCTTCTGAAAATAAAAGAGCTGGGAAATGTTTCAGAACTCCCTTTCCCCAGTGTACTAAGGCCAGACTGCAAACATTCATGGACTTTCTACCACAAGCTATCAACAGGACAAGGACCATCCTGAAACATTCTCAGTGTAGTGTACAGAAACACAACCCACACATGGTCTGCTCCTTTTGACCTAGACGTGCAACGTTTGAAAAAGAAATACCGCCTTCCATCTTCCAAAATACACAGTATTGCAAACAGCTCTAAAATCTTGCTGGGAAAAGTGTAGTTTGGGGCAACTTACTATATTAACCTTATTATTGCTAACATTCAGGCTATTTAGGCACTGCCAATTATAAGCATAGCTAATTGAAGTTATTTTTTTAGATTTGGCAACATGACACTGGTCAGGACACAGGATTAAAGTGGCTGTAGTGCCACTGCTCCTGCCGTTGTAAACAGAGGTTCAAGAAGAAGGAAAGGATTGATTTTTCTTTCTGCACATTTCAACAGCTGCATTTCACATATTGCTGTATCAAGCCCAAGTTAATTCAATACACTAACTTCTGCCTTCCAGAAAAAGGACAAAAAATATCAGAATCTGAATCTCTAACTCTCAAAAGCATGTCCTATTAATCCTTGTATCTGTACATTTTCAGTAGAAAAATGCTAAGAATTACACAGGTGCAAACACAGATAAAGAAGAACTTGAGTAACTTTCACCAAACTATTTGAAGAAAGACCCTGAAAAAGACAGACAAATGGACAGAGCTTACAGTTTCCACCCCTAGTATCACACCCTTTAGTTGGAAGCAAGCACTTGCCATCGGTTGCTTCCATCTTAGTCATGTAAGCCTTCTATCCCTTTCAAATATAGTAGTTTCGCTATATCTGATGAGTTCAATAGGTCATGCAAAATATCAACATGTAAAAATACATTAAAACATTTTTATTCATTAATATATAACAATGTGTTCACAGAAAAAAAAACAAACCTGCATTTTCTATCCTGAGTTTTTAAGTCTAGTTCAAGTTCAATCCAGTGCCAGTTCAAATGCCTTATCTTCAAAGACTCTAAGCATAAGTTGCAATGTATCCTAAGACTCCCTACATTCTACAACTCCTCTTTTAGTATAAAGGTGTGCAGCAACTAGAGAAAAAGGACTGCTACCGTTTTCTAGGACAGCAAAATGTAGCATGAAAGAACAAAGTCTTAAACAAACTAGAGCTCATCTCAGATTTCATCACCCTCTGTTCCACCTGTGGAGCTCATTTCTCAAAGACACATCTATTTAAACGAGCTACTGGGTAACTAAAGTCTGGTTTCCTAAACATTTGTATTCCTTGGCCCTTAAAAAGCCTCACTCACCAGAAGAGATGCAAACCTTCAAGTGCTATGTAATACACCTACAATGCAAAAAGACAAGAAGTGCTGTATCTCACCCGGACCTGCACGTGGTTGAGAGCTTCCCTGTAACACATGTGACACCTGGTCAACCGCTTGCTGTCAAACAGAATAGCAAATGACTGAAATCTCTCAGAAGCTCCAATTCAGATAACTGCATATAGGACAGAACAGTTATGGACCAGTAAAAAGGTCAACAAATTGAGGATTCTAGAGGATGGACACAGTAATTCTTTCAGTAAGGAAACTACAGAGGATTCTAAAAATTCAAAAGAAGAAGGGTCGGTGTGTTAAGTAACACAATTATAAAAAAAATAATACAGAACTAACATCTAAGGTATAATCATTAACAGGGTGATTTCCTGAGTTGCTGGGGCTGCTGGGTTAAGTGAAAGAGAACAGTAATAACTTTCAAGTGGGAGGTGAAGCTAGCAGTCATGGGTTAAAAGATGGACAAGAAAGGTTGCTACTGGGGACACTGACTGTAAAGGAGTAGGAAGTGGCAAGACAACAGTATTTCAGTCAGGGTGGGTAAGTAAAACATGCCAGAGATTACATGGAAAAAGATTAAAAATACAGTATATTAGTATTAACTTGAACAGACTCCTCATATTTTTCCTTCAGACAGACAGTATACGCTCCTTTAAAGAACAGAAAGATCTGGGGCTAGCCCTTCACATGTAGTTTTCCACATGCGTAGATGACAAGATTTCATTTTCTTTAAAGATGAGTTTTGTTTCTAACTGGAGTATCATTCTTTCTCAATCACAGTTTTCTACGTGGCACTGCATTTCTTTATGATATCACTGCTCCTGCCAGCAACTTAAATATGTATTGTTTAGAATATAAACTTTAAAACCACAATGCTCTAAGTTTAACAAAAATATTTGTATTTTCTTTTAAATATTCTATGAAACTATTGAGTACTTTTAGCGAAACAGCATATTTAGTACCTGGAATGGGAGTTTCTTGCACCAGGAGGATATTAACCTTTAATCCTTGAAATCATTAAAGAAATGTTTGTAGAAATATTTTTAGCCTCTTTATCTGGTCAAAGTACTGGAAGTTAAGTCGTGTCTGTACAAACCAATCATTTCACCAGCAGTTTTATATTTCTTTAAAGCCTCATATAAAAAGCACCTGCTTAAAGTGAGTAATGGAGTTTTATATTCATTGCACTTAGGAACAGCGTATGTAACCTATTCCGATTTCCTCCCATGTGGAATATATTTCAGCTTATATTGCACAGCACATTACCGATGTGTATGAAGACTGACTGATCAGCAATTTGGACTGCAGGCAGCAACCTGCATCAGTGCTCTTTTTTCCCCTCTTTTAAATACAGTATCCACTTGATTCACCAACACAAATTAAAACCATCCTTTAAAGATGATGATCTCACCCTCACAGCGAATACACGAAGCCCATACATGCTAACACCGTAATAATGTCAGGCCACAATCTACAGCACGTAGGCTGCACACCAAGCAGCAATATACATGCTGTCAACATTATGAAAACAGAAGCTTTTATAGATAGATAGATAACAGATATCTTCCCTTACTATTTTTTAAGTAAGTTCCCATTTTTCATTCAAAAAACAACAGTTAATTTTGATGGAACAATTCAAATAATTTTTGTAAATACTTTTGCATAATTAACCAGAATCCTACAATTGCATTTATGAATTCCTTGAAATATGTATTTTATGTATACATATTTACAACATGTAATATTATGCACAGAAAGCACACCGATGTCAACGTATATCAAATGCTGTCCTTAGCAGACTGATTTATCCTCTCTGCACAGAACCGCAGCGTCACAAAACCAGATGCTACCTTGAAGTAGACAGCTACTCTTTACATCTTCTTCCATCCACATATCTCTATGTTGATAAGCTTTAAACATGAAAAAGAAATTTGCCAGAACTTAAACTAAGCACAGAATTACCCATCAATATTATTGCACATAAGTACTTACTGAACTAAGCAGGAAGAAGGGCTATACTACTTCAGCTTGATTAGTACCTCATGGAATGCTGCAGAAGTTTTGAGGTCAAGGCAAGTTTACTGAGCCCATGAGAACTGGAAGGAACAGATATTCTGTAGTCACACATTCGAAGTAATAGTATCTATGACTGGGGAAGAACATGTTTTCTACCTTACTGTAATTAGGTTAGCACTATGTTAAGCTTGTTTGTTACAAATCTTAACTCTGATATACTTAGTACAGTAAATTGTGATAAATCTACCCAATATTAAAATACCTGAGGAAGAGAGGACTTCAAAGTTAAAATGAAATCCTGATCAATCTTCACAGTATCTTACAATGACATCGAAAGGAGAATTCAAAAGTTAAAAAAATAGTAACGTTCCTCTGTATTAAAAGCTCACTACGAACTTACTCTTTTTACGATGTTTCTTTTGCCAATGAGATGTCCTTACCATAATTTCAAGTACGTACTGAATGTCCTTATAGGAATTACAGCTCGGCTTGTTTATGAAAAGGAGGTCTATATGAATGCCAGTTGTATGCTTTTCAACAGAAGGATGTAAACTTATTTAGCGATCTGTTTTTCTCTTTCATCTTATCTCTAGTTTCTGTGTAGATTTATAATGCTCATTGTTTCCAATTTTAACAAATCACCTAATGGCAGAAAGGAAAATATGTTAACCTTAGAATTATTTGCAGTTGTAGAAATCCCTTTTGTCTGGCTCATGCCATGCCTGCAATCTGTTTCAAACACAGATTGTCTGTCTTTTGTCTGACAGCCACCAAGCTGCACAAATTGCTTTCTGCCTGTTCACCTGTTTGCAGCTGCGTCTAAGCTAAGGATTCTGCAGTTTGACTTGAGCAACCACTCCAGGATTGATGACATGTGCTGCTGATAAACTGAGCAATTTGGAGAAATTACTGGCTAAACTTATTGAAAGACATCTGTGCATGAGCTGAGAACTAGAAGCCTTCAATTGTGTGTTTGCAACCTGCAGTGCCGGCAATCCGTTTGAAGTGCTATCCTTCTCCAAGGGAGCTGGCCCCGGCACAAGAGAACTAAACCATCTTGGCAACACATTTCCTCGCACACTGCTGGAATTCTGCTCTTAAATATACCTCCAATATAGAGGATATAACGACAATTAAGACTTCCTATACACATCTAGCAGAAGTAACTTGTTTGGAAGCGTTTCCATTTCTCACTCGGATGCGGCATTCCGCGGTGTTTTGCAGCCTCCTCTGCCGCACGGGCAAGCCCCCGGCAGTTAGGGCAGCGCAAGCATCTCGCGGGCACACCTACTCGCACGTGAGGCTTTGCAATATTGTGGGGGTACAGCTCGACTCTTCTTTCTGCTTGAAGAAGTTACCTCTTCAGCTAACGCCTGTAATTTCTGCTCTCAAATTTTGTAATCGAGAAATTGCAGTTTGGTGAACCCTGGTGAATTTGGTGAACCCTGGTGAATTTGGTGAACCCTGGTGAACTGGGCTCTTGCTGGAGTTCCTGGGGATATCAGCAGGCGTTAGTCTCAAGCTCGGGAAAAGCCCGGGCTGCTAGCTCAGGGATAGCGCGTGCACGCGCGCGGGGGTACGCACGAAACGCCCTTGGGTTCAAAAGCTGCGCCAGGCCGGTGAGCTGTGTGTGACGGCTGTCATTTCTAAGAGGTGTATCACATTTAGCAATGTAAATTCCTAAGTCCTCTGGGACACATTCAATAGCGATGCACTTCAAGGTTGTTCCCATTTTCTTTGTTCTTACACATTTAGCATAACTGTTTTTCAAGGATACATTGTGCCAGAGGAAGCCGAAGCAGAATCCTACACATCTTCACATGTCTTATTAGCTCAGAATAAACAAAAAGTTAAAAACAGGATTGAAATTGCTTGATACGGTAATGAGAAGGAAAAAAAGACACAAAACACACACACAAAAATAACAAAACAAAGAGGGGGAAAAAAAAAACCAATCAAAAAAACCAAACCACACAAAAAGAAAACTGTAATTGAAGGGAAAGTGCATTAAGCCTAAAAAAAGTGCTTAAGGGAGTTCTGAAGCATGTAGTCAGAAGCACAGAAACTGTCCACTTTCACATCTGCACATCAAACCCTCCACCCCAAGTCCTCCTTTTACGCACTTAAAAATGATTAAGTATGCCATATTAACGTACATGCAGTGAACCATCAAAACAAACTTTTTGTTTCCCCTTGTCTTTGCTACTACTTCAGACTAAAATTCAAGGTACTGACTAAAATGATCAAAACATCAAGTCTGATGTCCGTGCTTTTTCTTAGTTTTAGCAAATGAAATTAGTGCTTCCATTTCAGTTTAAGCATTTGAAGGCAAAGATGACCTTGAGAAGTATCTTCACAACAATGTGACACAAGGCATCTTCACTAACAGTCATGACAATTTTCAAACCACGGACTTGACGAAAAATTATCATTGTGCCTAAACACATTCGAAAATAGGAAAACAACGATTTTGAGTTAAGTGGCTCTATAAACCGGGCTTCCATATTTCAGGACCCATAAACTGGATTCAACACAGAGCTGAAGTGACCTCCTGGAAAATAGGATATATAGTTTACTGTGTGTGCGTACAATAAATCGAGTCCTGATTAGGTGTAGCTAATACCTATACATAACTAATAATAAAACCTTAAGATACTGTGCTACAGCAGTTATCTAAGTAAACAGAGTATGTTTTTATCTTTACCCGCCGTGCACATTGCGAGCTCAAGCGTTTTTAACGTCAGCTTTTATTTTAAAGGAGCTAAGTCGTGAGAACATTCTTATGTACCACTTCATAACTCTGACACCAAGTATGTATAAAAAGATTAGCCTTTATTTGGTATAAAATCAGTTGGCAGTTTTACATCTGTGCAATGCAACATAAATACCCCAGCTGGCATCTGAAGCTCACACACATATGGACTTCAAAACAGAAACTTCCTTATTTGCAGCACTGCCAGGGTAATTTTGTATACTCTGCATTCTCCAGCTATTTGTCAGGCCTCTGCAGGTGTGCACTGCACATAAACACACAGCTGCGGTCCAGCAAGCCAAGTGTTCCATCAAACACATAAAGGGAGACCTCAGCAGCTGGATTAGTCATCCCTGCAACAGGTCCAGGGAGAACAATATGGGTTAGTATTTTTGGAAAAGCATGGATGGTAAATTTATTATTATGCTGGCCTTACCAAATAACTGCTGGATTGTGTCATTTTTATGCAACGTCTACTTATTAAAGTTTTCGTTAGAATGGCTGGAACAGACTGAATATTTTTTAGTTTTTAATATAAACAATAAGGTAGTTTATGTATAAAATAGTTTATTAAGTGCAAAATGTTAAAAGGTTTTCATGGTAGTGGTTAGTTTTTGACAGATGTTATAATTATTTGCATTGGCTTTAACAGACAAATCACTGGAATCAATTATAGTGAGTATATCATAAAGTTTCTTACTAGTAATATATTAGACTCTGTCACATTTACTGCAACTACACAGCATTTTTCTATCTCTATGTTTTTTGCTCTAACTTCTTAAATCACAGGTGAATTCCTAAATAATAAAACGAATGATAAAACAAAGTGCAAAGTAAACACTTCTGTAATTAACTTGATTGCTTTTTTAAAGTACGGGTTTAATGTTTTTAAAAACAAAACAAAAATGACTCTGGGAACTCTATGGGAGACACCAGCATCCACAGGATTTCATGGTGGTCATACAGATGTTAGAAATATTTTAATCAGCCAGAAAAAAGCAGTAAGCCTAATTTTATGCAAGTTTCCTTTAAGAAACTTCGTATGCCAAAACTAAGAATAAAATGAATCAGTAAGAAAAGGAACAGAACTCTTGAAACTATTTCCCACTTATTTATCCAAAATGTTCAGTGTAGGGTATGCGTTTTAGCATTTAAAAGCTGCCTCAGAAAAGATGAGAAAATATGAACGCTCTCGGGACACATTCTAGGTGCGCTTCATCCGTTAAACTTTGCGTTAAGCAACATGCAGGCCTGTGTGCTTGATTCTCCTCTGTGTTTGTCCAGAATCACAACAACTCAGCAGATCTTACCCATAATAGTTCTCATAGCAGTTCTTCCAGATTTCACGTGCTGGGACGAAGACGTCGGCTGAACAGGCTGTAGGGTGGACCCTGCCCGGCCCCGAGCACGTTACCGTGTGCCACCTCACACGCACCAGCACTCGGCAGCACCTGGGAACACGGGGAGCAGGAATCCATTCCCAACTGCCCTTTCCTCATTAAGTTAATTGCATGATTTCAAGAAAGAAGAGAAGGGGCTTCTTAAAGGTCATGTTCTTAAACATGACCTAATGACATTTGAAGACCGTGTCTCTGTCATCCACCAGGAATATCACTATTGGTGGCTCAGTAACGTACAGAGAGGTTACGATAACATTATGGCAACGTAAGGTCTAATAATTAGAATTACTGATAGGTAACTAACAACCACATAGTGATTTCCTCGTGTGGTATTAAAGGGAGCTGTTCTTTCAAGCCCTGCAGTAAATGCTGAAAAGGCACACGTGGTAGCAGAAACAGAGAAGTGAATGATGCTCAGTCATACCCAGTATGAGAGAGACTAAAACATACCATAACAAAGGAACACTTCAAAACAAAAAATGGATATTTAGAATATAAGGAAAATGGAAATTGGGAAGTTAATTATTCCTTTTATGCAAACAAATCTATCTTTCTGAATCAAACCAGAAAATTTATCATTTCAGGAAAACCTATTTTGCACCTATCTTGGATCTACAGCCTACAAAAGAAAATACGTATAAAGCTTTAACCATGAAATTACTCTCTTCTGCTAAACTGAAGACAGAGTCCATGTCAAAGGTACTAGAAGACACGGAGTGGGGCAGATAGCACATTATGCCATTGACAAGCAAATCACATTCAACAGAAAAAAAATTACAGTTTTATTAAAATGATCTACCATCATATAAGAGCTCCTGAAAAATGAGCCAGACTTACTTCAGGAAAAACCTAAACCATCTTTCTTGAAAAATGACCACGATATTATAAAGTAAAATAATGTGATGTCCATAAAGTGAAGGTGTGCCATTCCAAACTATTAGTCCTTTTGTCAGAAAAAAAAAAAAAAAATCTGAATTTGCAGGAAACCTTTAAGAAGGTGTTTCTGGCCTGTAAAAAAAAAAACAACCTAATTTGAAAAGTAAATTAGCTGTGCTAAGTGTTAATCAATACTATGCAGAGAACTGTAAGAGAATAGAAATTACAGTGGGGGAAAGGCAGAGAGAGGAGGAGGTTGAAGGGCACTGCTTTTCCCTGGGCATTACAGTGATTCCATCAATTTTACAGGAATCTATCAGGCAGAAACTGGCATTCTAATCCTGGTTTTGGCAGGTATTTCCTGCCTGACCTCAAGAAAAACACTCCACTTCTTGGCATTAATTTTTCTCTACAGAAATACAAGATCCTACAGGGGTATTTGTTCATAAGGGAGTATTCATGTTTTGTAATATTTTTATTAATACTACACAAATTAATCACTACACAATGAGCATAGAAGTATTACAGTGTCGCTCTTATATATGTAGATCTATAAGAAATGTTCTACTTAGACACAGAAGTGACTTTTTGCCTATACAAGTCAGTATTCAGACCTTCTTCACAATCAAGTAATCTACACTTTAGTTTTCTGTTAAGTTAAAACTCAAATTCAACAATTTGTCCACCTCAGTTGGCTTGGTATATTAGGCACAGTTATATTATGTATAGCTTAATCAGATCCTGCTTAAAACTGTATCAAACCCTTCTGGAATAAATCAAATGAAGAATTCAAGGAGAATAAAGGCATTGCTGAACTTCAACATTTTCTGCTGCAGACAGCATGCAGTTTAAACAAACACATTAAAGAAGAGACTCCATAAACAATTACTGGAAGGGTGCAATGGCTTCCTAGATTAAAGCCAGAGTCTCAGCAGTGACTTAAATTGCAGACCACACCATCACTAACATACTTAATGCTCTGTAAGAAGCAAAAGAACAACACTGTCCCTGTTCAAAGAGCCTACCAACTGAAAAAGGGGCGACACGAAGGCAGGATATGCCGAGATACATTCCATCGTACACACCGACACAAATGCGAGAGTGGTAACAAAGGTTCTGTAGAAGAGAGAGATGGAGGGGAGAACTGCACAACATTCTGTAGGTTTGGTCTTTATTCTAGTTGAATCTTATCCTGGTAAACATTACAATTAAAAAGCCACCCAACGTCTTAAATTGCTTGAGGAGCGCATATTGACTTTATCTCCACAACATGTAAAAAACCTGATAAAACCTAAATAGACAAAGAACTTCCTAGATTGAGAACTACACTGCTGCCCAAACAGCTGAAGCAACATTATCAAACTGTAACCAATTCCAGACCCGTTTGGGCATCACACAGACCATGCTTACTTCTCTCCATTTCTACCTCCACTTTTTTCCCCCCATTTTTCTTAAAATACAAGCTATTTTATAGGGTGACTGTAATAGGATACTATGATCATTGCTGATTGCAGTTAGAAACAGACCCTTCTAATCCAGCTGCTCTCCACTTCAGCAAATGCCATTTAAAAGCTACTTCATAAAAACATTATTACTTCATACTTAAAAGACATTAAGTCAAGATTTTGGAAATTCCATTCACTTGATTATATCAGCAAGTGCACTATATGTTAGATTTATCATTAAAGCAAAATCCATGAGAACTGTTTTCCAGACTTCAGTTAATGCTCTTATGACACATTTGGCCAACGAAAGGGGATGAAAAACAGTAGTGCTTTGAAGCAATAGCCAGTAAATGCCGCTGTGGTTTACCAAGAGTGGGATGCACAACATATTAGACCACAGTTAATGAAATTAAACCATTTCCTATGTTTTTTAAATGTGTCCTGTATTACTTACTTGGAAACTACACAACTGCTTCATCTTTTAGATTTTACTTTTTTTTCTGTTGTAAATTCTATCTCTTACATCTACTGGTAATTAAATCAATAAGCGACTACCACTGTTTTCTACTTTATAATCCTATTTATGCAAAATAGCTCAATAAATATCTGCATGTTCTTTTTCGTTTCCACATAAAAATGAAATCCTAACTTTATGTTCCTTATTCAAAGGTCTGAGGAAGAGATCACAGTGAGGAAAACAGGATAAACTATCTGCATACGACCTACTCAAGATGTGCACTGCTAAGAAGCATCATTCCAAACTATGCCCATGAAACGTGGAGGTAATATAAAGCTTCCTTTACACGGTTTGACGGAAAAAATTCTCCTGGTAGGTATTTTGATGCAGTAGATTTTCAAAGCTTTAAGCCCAGTATTAGTATCATTTCTTCAACAAAGCAAAGAAGTAGCTTCTTTACCAAAAATAACACACTATTTGTCCTCTGCTCTTCCGAGGTCTTGAAGAACCAAACAGATAATTTGTCTTCAAAACCCATTTACTTCTCCAGCATTTTCAAGTATTTACATACTAATCATAAATCTATGGTTAAAGCCTAGCTAAATTAAATCCTTAAAGACAACAGTATGTCTCCATTACATAGCAATACTTTGTACATTATCTTACATCAATAAATCTATGAAAACACAGTATTTTTTCTCACACTTTGAGACAGAGCTCACATGTGAAAATTAATGAATTCATAGCAATTCAACCGGCTGTTCCTTCAAGCTAAGAACTCAATTCTCCTAACTCCTTCAAGCTTTCCAAAGTTTTTCCACACACTGTCTTTAACAAGTTAATTTATGACTAAGCAATGTTAACTAATAACTAATTATGGTAACTGGAAAAGTTTAACAGTACACTGAGGGACAGTCAACAGTGCAGGTCATTTTTACATGCTGTCAGTGTAAGAAGCCGCTACTATTCTTCCCCAAGGAAGATCAAGACACAATTTTGCCAATTATAATCAGCAGCAGAGTGAGAAGATTCACGTGCAAGAGATCAGTCGTGAAATAGCATCAAAAGCAATCTGCAAGAGAAAAGGCAAATGGCAACGGCCCTTCTACTACCCCAAATCAGAAGAGCTATTGTCTTCTGCTTGCTACTTAGAAATATTTGACTAAGTATTTGGGAAAACACTGATATAAAAATTAGAACTCTCCCTGGAAAGGAGGACTGAAGATACGGGATCTTCCAATTAACAGAAGATATTTTCAAGCAAACCACTTTTTCCTGATAAAAACATGTAAAAGTCAACAGTGGAGCTCACAATGCAACTTCCAGTATCAAGACTGTGATTTCTGTATATATTAAAACAAAAGTCTCCAAAAGAGAAATAAAATGATATAGTTATTGTGCTTAACAGAAAACTGTCCTTATTAGCAGAAGCATTGAATGCCATCGTCTTTAACAGAAGTTACACCGCACACCAAAGTGGCAGTGAAGCTCAGATCACATACACTCATTTCCATAATCACTTCCACATGTCTAGAATGAATACAGTACCATCTTAAAAATGAAAAGCAGACATTCCTGGTGAAATTAATTCAATATTTAGCATGTCACACTGAGAAAAGACCTCCTCCTTTTATAGTGCAGAAAAATTGGAACATAATAAATAAGTCTGCTGATTATTTCACTTGCCTTAATTCTGTCCTACAGGCACCAGCATACACTACAGTTGTGGAAAGATGGTGTTCATGCCTAGAACACCGTATTCTGACAACCTAAGTACGGCTTTCTCTGACAATAAACATATACTGAACCTAAAAAAAAAAGAAAGAAAAAAAAAAAAAAAATTTGTGTAGGAAGGGAAAGTATTTGCAAAGCTTTTTTTTTTTAAATTTATCTTGCGGTGTGGCT
>WTSP01026525.1:47080-70827 GCA_025331215.1 Actenoides lindsayi
AGTACGGCTTTCTCTGACAATAAACATATACTGAACCTAAAAAAAAGAAAGAAAAAAAAAAAATATATATATATATCCACACAGAACCTTCCTTACCAAGCATTTCCACATACCTCACAATAACTACGCCTGCTGACACACCTTGATCTCAATAACCTCTAGTACCTTCCCAGAAAGAAACAAACATACACATCACTGAACATTTCTTCTTGGAAGATTCTTTCCCCGCAAACAAAAAATTAAGCCGACACTTCACGCACATACGTCTCTAATCCACATATGCTAGCGTTGCAGATGCTAGAGCTAGTGGCTCCATGCAAGACTGCTAATTAGGAATTGCTGTGTGTATTGCTTCCCTTTATGCTGACTTTTGAAGAGCATCAAACTCTTCCCTACAGTCTGTATCTGAGTTATCCATAGTCAAGTGAATTCTCATGTTAACTTCACTCTGAGGGGAACTGCTTATGGAACTAAACTAAAATTACTGCGTCTCCAACAACAGCATTGTAGCTCACTTGTAATTATTATTGCCAGAGGCAACCCTGTAGTTCTTTGCACCATGGCAAACTGAGCTCAACTATTAAGCCCTTCACTGTGTAGAAGCTGATTATCTCTTCTTGATAAACAGTGTAACTTGTGAGAAGCCACTAAAGAATGAGTAATAAGCAAGGAGAGCTAAGTAACATTCTCCCTGGAGATCACACAAGATATGTTTAATTAAGCTTTACATTGCAGAACCTTACAGGACTTTATTATGATACTAAAAAAAAAAGAGAATGGTAACTGATTTTTGCAGTGCTAAGACTCTACCCGGAAAATGGATAAACAAACCACAATAATCCAACTTTTCCAATTATATCCATGCTTTGAAGAACACATATATAAAAGTGAGGGAGCAAGGAGAATTTCTCTTCAAGTTCAATTATATGACAGAATGAATAAAAAACTCTAGTGTCAAGCTTCTCCATTTACATCACAATGCATTAGCTACTTCTTATAGTGGTTACACTACATATGACAGTGTAGTTCCAAGAATTTCAGAGAACATCAATAAATACCGGAAAGAATTTTTTTCAACACACCAACCAGAAGGCATAATTAATAATCAGACATATGTTTCTAATGAATTCCCCGAGGAAATATTTAACTAATAACCTAGAGTACACAGCAGCAGTATGCAGACCAGCTATATGAAATGGCAACTCATGTTAAAGACACGAACTTTTGACAGGCTTCGTCCTATCGTGGGAAGCTACACATCCACCAAGACAGTGCCAGGTGAACAGATCTGGGCTGTTACCTTGCAGACCTAAAGCATTTCATTGCAACAGGAGACAATACACAAAAATCAGCTCATACAAAAAGCATAAACTATTTCTAACCGGAAATTAAGGGAAAGAGAAGATGATGTTAGCAAGATTTGTGAAAGTATATCGACCTCCTGACAGTAACCTAAATGAAAAACAACTAAAGATATAAAATAGACATTCTACCCTAATACTTAAGATTCAAATGTCCATACTAATATGGAAACACATAAATGCAATGTGTAAAATAAAAGAAAACAAGACCGAGATCTTGTTTCCTGTACAAGGAATGCATATATTTTTATTTCCTCTGCTAAGTATGTCATCATTGTAGGGCAAGGCCAAAAATATCCAGATGTTTTAATAAGAAAGATTAAGAATAATCTTGCTGATGATCAAATTTTGTTTTTCCAGAAGACAGTTGTTAATGTTAAAAGTGGAGGCAGCTGGCAGTTTTAGAAACCTACTCATTTGGAATTATTCCAACAACTTCCTTAGAGAGAATGTTTTTTGGTTTGGTTTTTTTTTTAAAAAGGGGCAGACAGCAGTTTTACAATTCACTAAGTTGCCTTTCAGCTGCACATAAGCTGACAATTCTGTTGCATTCCCTAAAGATTTGCAGAGGTCTAAAATATTCCTGTTGCAATTGTATAAGCCGAGTAATTTGAAAACAAACCAAAAGTAACGATAAGTATCTTAGAAGAATGCCACCTAAAGAAATCTCATCTGTGTTGCTGATCAGTTGCTTCGCTAGTATGAAAAATACCCCACCTACACAAACACACAGCACACTCAGGGGAAATATAAAGAAAAGAAGGCAAAAACAAAGGAAAACATTGGGGTTTGCTGCAAGTGTAACCAGTGATCACAAAACAGGGAGACCATTTATGTATTCAAGCAACTGAAGGAAAGGCCAACCTTCCTTAGGTTGTAAAAATCCCAAAGGAAATGGAAGTGGAAATGAAACCAAGGGGGAAAGGTATTTGGCTGTAAGCTCCAAGAACTGCCTACAGCAGCATGTTACAGAGCAGTCCCCGGAGTCTAGCTGAGCTTCAGCAGCAGCAGCATTACACCATAAGGATTGGGTCATCAGTGGCATAGTTGGCTGATTAAGAGCTGAGCTAATCTATTTACTCATTTTAGGAAGAAAGTGCAGAAAATACAGCCTGATGCACACAGAATTTTTGTACTTGTGTCAAAAAAAAAAAAGAGAGTACTGACATCAATCATTTAATTTGAAGAAAGCAAGTGACTAAGTCCTGAAGGAGACTGAATCTTACCTATTTGCACAGAACACAGAGCAAACCAAACTAACCCCACCGCCATATAAAAAAAACCCCAAAACCAAATTACCAATTAAAAAAAAATTACAAAAATCCTATTTGTTCCCATAACACCGCACAAGGAAGGCTTTTGTCAACCAAGAATCCTCTACAGGCCAGGTGTGGGAGCTTTGACAAAAAACCATTGTAACTGCTTTTATACCACGGATAATATTAACGATTGGAATCGTTTTGGATACAAACAGCAGTTTTCTTTGCAGAGCATATCCATGCAGCCGTGCAGAGGTTTGCTGCACAGCTCTTCACAACTGCAGAATCCCTTTGCAAACAAACATTTCGTACACAACCTCCTAGCATCAAAAACTCCCACTTCATATTTCTCCTCTTATATCTCTGATCTCGATAAGATTATGACCTTTCCATGTTGACTTTTCTTCCTTTTTAAGGACATTAAAAAACAACTTGCATTGAGCGAAAACTTCTCAATGTGACAGCCGAGAAACAAAAACTTTGCTTCACAGAAAGTTATTTGCCACTTCAAAAGGGAGGGACTAAATCCTACCCTGGTGCCGGCTACAGATCGCTGCTTTGCAGCTTTTCAATGGAGGGAAGTTACTAAAAGAAATTTCAACCGGTTTACCTCTCAAGAGTAATGCACAAGCTGTTTCTGGCACGAGGCCCCAGGTATGTTATAACGTAGCAGAACGTACAATTTCAGCTTTGACATCCTTCTGAGGCAGTATGGCCATGAGCACTAAGAGACAAGGCACAAATAACCCCGCGGACTTTACGCAAGCCTGGCATGAACAGTAAGAAGTGGGGATTCATTTTTAGCACAAAGAATGTCACCAATCTTAGCGTGCACTACTGTGCATCTTTCAGAAAGTAAGAGCAGCCAATGCATTAAAAGAAGAGCTTGCTAACAAGACCAGCTTATAACCACGTTCAGCTCCGAGGTGCTCTCCCCTAGGGCAATGCCGTCATTCCCTCTGCCTTGAGCTGCCCCTAGTGCTCCTGGGGGCACATCATAAGCCAGGTAAGTGGCAAAACTGAATGAAAAAGGCAGAACTAACTGCTCACGTATCTGATGCCTGATCATCAGAGGGTGTGGGAATGCTGCTGTCAGGAGCACCACTCTCCTACACAGTAGTATGATCCTACATCAGCAACAGGCGATTGCATCCTTTGCAAGATCCTATTGCTTGGCATCCTTTGGGAGCTGGTATTTACTGGATTTGTGTGATGACTCCTAACTGACCCTGGAGGAAGCAGTTACTCCTCAAGTCCGAAAATTTTCTGAAGCTTCTATGCTTCTCTTGGTAGGCTGGTCTAAACGTAACCATCCTTACTATTGGAAATGTGTCCTTTAATACACCCATTTTCCTGGGTTTAACTGCAGGCTTTTATCAAACAAAAGTCAAAAATTATTCAGGAAGCCTCTGCTAGCCAATTTACTATCCATTTTTAGGTACACAGGTGGCACAATCAGGGCATTTTTCACATCTCAAGAGGACAAAGATGCATTCTTATTTCGATTGAAGGCCTCTTTCTCCAGTTCTCACAGGAACTATACAGATCACCTCTATGCCACCTTCTAGTTTTCAATTTTTTTTTTAAGCAACTACAAAATGAACACAAGCATTATTTTCTGCCCTGTAAACAGCATATATACAATGTATGGGTACATACTCATATTTTTACTTGTATTCTGTTGTCACACACAGGAAATTCTCACTAGCTCCTACTGACATAGCAGGACACAGAAAGCCCCTGTTGAGATGTGGGCTGTTGCGATTCCTGCTCCTTGTCCACGTCCGTGCTTTCGAAGAGTGGGACCCTCTTAGTATAAATCTGGTCTACCTATCCCGTTCAAACGTACACAAACCTGTTTGTCTGTTTCCGTGGATCCCAATAACCATCTAATTCAAATCATACTGTGCAACTGCTCTATTGCTGTCATTTGACATTCTTCCTAAATCATATATTTTACAATGCATAATGGAAAGGTTTTTTCCAGCAGTTCTGTTAAAAGGACTATTTCGCCTTTGAAATGATGAAAAGTTCTGGAATAATAAAATAGAAAAATATATTTAGTATGCTTTTAAATAAAACATTCATAACATTATACCAACAGATGCGTAGGAGCCTTGATTCAGGTAAATGTCATATTAGCATGAACAATCATAAAAATTGCGTAAGGAGTAAGAAGCCCATTTAATGAAAAAACAGAAACATTCCCATATGTGTTTTATGAAGTATTCTTTACCCTTTAAATGAGCACATTCAGATTTAGTCGCTGGCTTTGTTTCAGAGAAACCCCATCTGTACACTACATCGTTTACAGGCACATCTCAGTCATGCAATAGCTATGTCACAGCTCATATATCAAATAAAAATCACGTTCAAGGCCACACAACCTTCCATACCCAAAGTCTTCCATTCTATTTAAAGTAATCCTAAGAGAGCTCTTATTGCACCTCACTGCTGATGTCACATGACTTTTGTTGGGAAACAGAGTCCTGCAACTGAAATATCAAACAGTTCTTAACACAGATGAGAATGATCTAAAGGACAACTCTATTGTACTTTGATATTCTGGAAGTCTTTTTTTTTTTTTTTTTAACAAAGAAACAGGTGTGGAACTAGAAATATAAAAATAGTAGCACTGCACAACATTATGTCATACTGTGAAAGCAGGATAAAACACAGGCAACTCACAGCAGGCTTAAGGAATTCATCTGACACATTTGGATTCCAAGGCTAATAAAGCTGATTGCCCACATCAAGGACAGAAAGCAAAGAAGTCGTTATTTTACCTTCCAGACATCAAAGGTTTCAGTGCCAGAACAATCTCCTTTCAAACATAACAGCAAGGATAACTGGGAAGTCAAGTCCTCTACCCACATACATGGCAGTCCATAAACTAACTGCTGTAGCAAGGAAATAGTATCAACCGCCATGTTAAAAATCTCTGCAATCAGAAAAGCCCAAGTCACCTCCCCCACAGAACACCTTCAGCAAGCAGCATGCTGTGGAAACATTTCTCTATTTACTTTTTTTTTTACCTCCTTGTTATCAGGAAGTTTCCTTTGCCAAAGAGAAATGGTGCAAAGCAGACGAAGTATCTCAGGTAGTAAGCTACATACAAACGCCTCGTAATGAAAACCATCTATCTTTGATTAGAAAGGGAGATTTATTCTTGCCTAGAATTAGACCACATCTCTGAATTACGGGCAATACACATAAGGATGACTATTCAGTAGTTGCTGCTGGGTAACTTCCTTAGAAGGTAAAGAATGTTTCCAGTAGCATATGAAATAGCCAAGACACTATAAAACAGAGGAGGTTTGTTCCTTTGGGTTCGTTTACTTTTATTTTAAAGATTACACTGATGAATGACATGACAACCATCAGGAAATCAGATTACATTTATTTAACTTCAGTTTCACGGGGTTTATCCTAACAGCATTTAGTAACTTGTATTTAAAACAGTAAAGCAAAAGAAAGGCAAGTCAACTTCTATAGCGTGTCACAGCCAGAAAGCTTCGTAAACTTTGCTTATGATTTGACAATGTAAGCCTGGATTCTGTAATACTGACAAAACATTTCCTTTGTCAATCACCTGTCGCTACAGATAAACCTACTGGGTTAATATGCAACGGAACCAACGGAAGCCTCATATCAAGAAAACCATCTCCACAAGAAGATACAAACTAAAAATGGGATGCATAAAGCTCCTGGGGAGCTGCCCTGGAAAAGTGTGTCCCATGCCCCTGCTGGTGCCGGGTGTCAGCAATGGATCCCCCTTTGTCACCTCTTCCCCAGGCAGAGCCACCCCAGAAACCCAGATCTCCTCTTTGCACCATCAGGTCTTCTCAGTATCTTGCCACCTCAAACTGTTTCTTTTTTTCTGCAGTTCTTTGCAATTTTTTTCAAACTGACTTCTGTAGCATTTCTGTGATCTATCAGAAGCTGGTATTTTCATAACTGAAGTGTGGACTGGAATTCCAACTCGATTAATACTCAGACATATACTGAGGCTGGCATATTAAAGTTTCATGTTTTCCTGTTCTTTGTGGCAGAAACTTTTAAAGTACTATAAACACATCATCTGAATACCTTCAATTATATTCAAACAACTGAGTGTAAAACACTGGAAGAGCAGATTACAAAGGAGATTAAGGAATGGGATACCCACACAGAGAAATTGTTATTTCACACAGAGAACTCTTACTGCACTACAGAAAACAAGAATTTCAAGGGAAAATTAAAGAAAATCTCTCAAAAACCTGATTAACATAGAGATAGTCATGCCATTTTGAAAGCCTAAGGAAAAAGCCACCTGGTGCAGTAACAGATAGTCTTATGGTCACCCTGGAGGATTTCATACAGCTAAATGGGTTCCAGAAAAGACTAGGCAATACCATAGAAACCTTAATGACAAATCTTCAGAACACAAACTAGCTTCAGGAGGTAACAGGAAGGGAAATACACAAATTAGTTCTCTAGAAAATCATCCGGTTTATGTGTACATGTGCTTCAAGGTGTTCTGTTATGCAGCCTGCAGCTTCTTTTTCTGCAGCCCAATTTTCTCACCAAACAGCTATCACAGCATCTGACTGAATGCTTTAGAGACAAATATTAGGGGGGAAAAAATATGTGGTTTCCAGTGAATGCTCTGAATCATACTCCTTTATTCCATCTCACAGCCACACGTGTGGACATTGCTTACCGAGATAACTGATCACCACTTCATTTCTGGTGATCATTTTCACCCTCCAGTTTTTCAGTTAGAACAGCTCTTTACTGACATCATTAGCAAGAAACTCCCTTAAAGGTTTAATATTCAAACTCAGACAAATCATTCAAATGAAGGTAGGAAGGGAATTTGGAGGGCATGAAATGGGAAGACTGAGAACATTACAATAGTTTTCTCCAGTGCTATTCCCCTTTTCAGCTTTTTTTTCTTCTCTGTATTTAGGGAATATTCTGTACATGCAAAGAGAGTTTTTCAAGCCTTTGTGCAAATTCACAGAAGGCAAATTTTACGAATTAAAGCAGCAGTTGTTCTTATTACTGAATATGGTAGAGGTACTATCTGGGTGATAAGCACGGATCTGCCTGCTGGCAAGCTGCGTTTCATTGATAACACATGGAATACTGCAACATAGGAATAGACAGCAGCATGAAAGTGATCCCACTGGGAAAGTAGCCTGGACACAAAGTACACATCAAAGCAAGTTTCATAAAAAACTCTTTTGAAAGACAGAAGATCAAGTGCTTAGCAGTTGGGTGATCACAATCATCCCATCTAAGCCCAGTGGACGGAATACTGAGCTAACTGATGAAACTAGGAGCTATGAGAGCTGTAGGAAGATGCAATCATATGAGCTTTCAACAGACTTGCAAATGCTGTTACGTCAGTGCCCCAAAGCCTTCCTTACAGTCAGTGTAAAAAGAGTAGACAAATTACTTCTAGGGACTCCTAATGTCTCTGAAGTGATCTGGTTTGTTGGCACAAAGAGCGTATTTAAGCGCCATTTCCTAAGACCATGCCCAGAACAGTGCAGTTCACCCTTCTGAACTGTACACTATCTTCATCAGAACACAACTTCACAGCATTCGAAAAGCTGTTGAATACACAGAGAAACTATGTTCTTTAGAAGCTAAGTGGGGCTCCGAAAGAATCTCCAAACATGTAACAGATATCTAACCGGTATTTTACACTGTACACCCTACAGTTCTAAAGGTGCCAAGCAGACATTTATGGCCAAGAGGGTACCAAGCACACAGCCCTAACTACTCACAACAGCAAATATCCACACAAAAGTTGCATTTAAATCCTGGGAAGCATGAAAGACAGTACAATGGGTTTAAAAAAAAAAACCTCCCCGTTCCCTAAACCTTGTTGTATAACAGACAAGAACAAAACAATCCTTTTGTTGTTTGTCCATTTTGGATAGAAGGGGAGATTTTGTTCCCCTCTGGCAGGCAGGGCTGCCACTTGTCTCCATTCTACTGCGTAAAAGTGGACTCACCTCTGATTGCACATCACAAAGAGACTCCACGGGATGTTCAAAGTGTCTCTAAAAAACCCACCTGCTTTATACCTAACTAGTTATTCTTTGGAAGTTAAAAAAGGTTGAAACCTCCTCTTTTAGCAAGCAAAAACCTAAACCAGGCCCCTATTTAACAGGCACTTGCTGCAGATGGGTGGCTGACTAATTCTTCATCATGGTTAGAAATCAGAAGGTACTCAGGAAAAAGAAAACCCCAAAATTGAACTGGGATCTGGATTTCCGAGATGACATGTTGGTATTATATGTTAAAAGACAGTCAGAAAGCTGAATGGACCCAGCTATCAAACACTGTGGTACAACCACATTTGGAGGATGTTTTTTGGCTATCTCTTCTGAAACCAAAAGACATCAGATAGCTTCCGAGTGCAATCCACTGAGCTCACACTAAATAAGCTGATACAGAGATACAAGACAAAGGATTTTTCAGGAGATATTTTCTTTGAAAAGGCAGTAAAAACATTTTAAAAAAATTTACAAAAAAAGAAGCCATTTCAGAAGATAGATGAAAAGAGAAATCTCAGGGACTCCTTCACTTCCTATAATAGTAAGCTGGGACAGCTCTTTGAGTCGGCATATAAGCTCGTAGTAAACCCTGTCACTAGTTGATTAGTATTTTTACTTGTTTATACTTATCTTTAGAAACTTTCTTTCAGGAATTCCAATTATGAAAACACCTAGTTTAACATGACTTGGACAGATCACAACTCTGAGATAGGGGAATAAAACATGCTTCTGAATACAAGAATAAAGTCTCTGGCATAACAGAACTGCTGGATAAAGCTGTGGTATGCCACACAAACAAGGTAAAAATCTAAGAAAATGTAAGAAAGGAACTCAAAGCCACTGCAGAGGTGCAAGGATATATCACCAGCTTCTATAACATGGGGTTCGTGCATCTTCCTCTGAATCATCCAGTATTCACTTGAATTGGAAAACAGACAGAGCCAGACTAGAAAATACTCTTGTTGAGAATTCATATGAAAAAGAACTAAACATTGTTTCTTAACAAGAGTAGTGAAGCTTCACTTCTTCCAGCAGCAGGTTGGGAAAATACCTGTTAATGTCTTAAACTGGAAAATTTGAAGAGTCACTGGAATATTAAACAATGACACAAAACCCACCCTTTGCATCAGTCTGGATTTAAAGCATTCCTGTAACACTACCCAAGAGCTGCATTTCTTCTTGATTTCTCTATTTTCTACACAATCACTCCCCATGCCCTACAATAACTGAGGGGGAAAAATGGTTATAAAAATCCCCAGCTCTGAAAAAACATCTCTACCAAGCAAAAGAACATTTGAGGCTACCATGCAAGAGGCAATTTTACCCCTCCATACCAAAGTAAAGCACACATTTGGTTTGATCTGTATCCATACCAGCCTTATGATATAATTGTAACAGAGGGAAACTCAACTCAGACTGGGGACTACAATTTTTTTAGATGACCTCCAACTAAAACAAAGGTGTTTCTGGAAATAGCTCTGATTACTTTCTCTGAATCGACAGCAGCCCTGGCTCCAAAATATGTTTTGGAGGATGTTAAACAGATGTAGGAGCTGTTAGCTCGCATAAGATGAAGTTCCCAAAATTCAGGAGTTGTGGTTATACACAGAGCTCTGACATCTCCTTAGAATGAGTGTTTAATTAACATATCACATAGTGTGATACCCAGTTTTATCCATAGCAAAAAAAAAAACCCCAAAACAATTACAACAATACTGCAAAGTAAGCAATACTTTCCTACAACAGTACAACGCTTCAAAGCAAGATCAAAGCAGTTCCATCTGCTGTGCCATATTTAATTTTCCTATTACGCTTCACACAAACAGAAGGAACATTCCTTGGATACCGTTAAATAACACAGTAACACAGCTCCTCCCTTTCTTCAGCTATTCCTTGGTAATTCCCCTCAAAAAGAAAAATCAAAACTGTAAAATGTTAATTTAGAAGTTTTCTTGCTTACTACAGTTTCCTGACAATCTAACGTTTCGCTGCCTTTGTGTGCCTTCTCGTTGGGACCTTTCTACGTTACTGCACATTTCTACCCCGCTAGAATTTTTCTCCAAAAGAACTGCCCACCTTCAGAATCATAATACTAACCTAAACAACTCATGGTCAAAACACTGCTCTAACCCTAGGTTAGCAGTGTCCAGTAATAACACACGTTCTGTCCTTGCCATTACCTTATTACATGTACCTCGCAGTAGTTTTACTCTAGGACTATGAGGTGGACTATACATGTAGAAAAAAAAAAAATACTCTTTGCTGCAAGGGTGACAATAATCACTCCTCAGCTTAACAACTCTACCACAAAATATATTCATGGAGAAGACTCACTTGAATATCCATGCAATTACAAGCTGGGATTTGGATCTATAATCTCTAGGTTTAACACACTCACAACACATGTAGCTTTCTCAAAGGTTTGACTTTGTAATATAATAATAAATCATGTAGGGCACCAGACAGGCAATTGCCATAGCATCACGTAATACTCTGCTATCTTTCTGTGCCAAGAATACCATTGGTATTTATCATCTTACCCTGTCCCAAGAACCAAAATGCTCCCACAAATGGAAAGTAATTTGCCATGTCGTTGGCTAGAGTTCATTGCATTAGAGAAATTTAAAACCCTAGTATATTTTGTATGCACCATTTTCTTAAAACACAGGCACCAAAAAACTACCATGTTCTTCTCATTCGTGCTTTACTCTTCTATCAGCAACCACTGATGGCTTCCTGGTGCACTCCAACAACAATTTCTCCGGGTCCTTCCCTTCCCTTCTGTTACCTCTGAAGCTTTCTTTTGTGCCTACTCAGAGCTCTTCTCAGGAATTTTCCAGTTCCTATCATGCAGATTCATAATTTACATTTTTCTTGTCATAAAGCTGAATTCCACTAACTTAGTCTCAATATGCTCTATTGCTCTCAGAAAAGAGGCCACCACCTCAGCCTTCCAGGGGAGCTTTTCACCTGATGCAGTACATGGCAGCTGGAAGGTGGGAAAAAGGGAGCTTACCCCCCTGCTGTCCAAATACACACCTCTCTGAATGCAAGAAATAACACGAAGCTAACAGCTGAACAAACAAAACAGGTGCTCTGTCACAGCTTCCAGTGCTGTGTGCGCAAATAAAGCACAGACTGGCGGGAGGGCCCTAGTTATGGCTCCAGCCTTCCGTGTCTTGTTTTGGTAGCCCACCAACACACCCAACAAGAGCTCCCTGTTAGTTTCAACCAGCCCCTCCTGGCATTCCGAAACACAGTTCAACTTAAGAAGCTTATGCACATTGATGTGTATCTATAGATTCCATGTACATGTGTATTCCTTTCCCCACCTATAGAGGTTTTTTTACCTTTTCTTTTCTCCTTGACTGCATTGCTGACACTATGTATGCATTCTCTTTCACCACAACAGACATTTTTAAAGTCTCAGGTGGATTTTTAGGTACATCAGATTCTTTAGCATGACATTACAAATCCGAGTTAAGCTTCTCTGAATGCCTTAAGTGTGCCTACCACCATTCCTTTGGCAAAAAAATGTCTTTCAAAGTTTATTAGTGTGTATTAATCACATCAGAAAAAAAGGCAACTATAATTACTGGTTTGCATGCATACTTCCCATGTTAGTTCCTCATCCCTGGCCACTACAGCATCATTGCTTTAGGCAGAGAACTTAAGATACCCAGCAAGCTAAACCCCCTTGACTGAAGTGATAAAATGGCCCACCTAGTCCATGTTCAGTCTAAGTCAGCTCACGACTTAAGAATGTCTCCAATAAGAGGAAATACAAGATTATACACCATTATAGTAAGCTCAAATAATTAAGATAAAGAACAAATTGTGCTTCAATTGCTTATGCACACTGTGTTTCCATTTGAAATTAGCGTTGATAATCCACCACAATTTCCAAGAAATGCACAAGGTTTAAAAGTGATACTATTCACTCATGGCATTCAGAAGCCTGGAGGAAGGGTACAGTCACCCCTGCGAGGCAGTAAGCAGTTTATACTCTGCAAGCTTCATACAGCTGTGTCCTGCCACTCCCAAGCGATCCCTTCGGAGAGGACGCTCGGACGCTTTGATGTTAAACACAAAGCTGAAGGCCTCACAACGAAGGCACCAACTAGCCGTGTTCTGTGGAGCACACAGATTAAAATGCCAGTGCGATGCAAGGAAGCCATCAGAGCTTAACAGCCTGCACTACTACTCAACTTCAAGATGCTGAGCTTTTGCTGGGTTTTGCCCTTTGGGGTTTGGTGGCAGGGGAGCAGGCAAGAGGAAAAAAAAGTAGCTTTAAAAACAGGGGTATTAGAAAGGAAAGTCACTTATTTCAATCTTTTTCCTAAGTGGTTAGAAGAACTATGCAGCAGCTCTACAAGCCTTTTTTATATGTGCACCTGGGAAGAATACTGAATCCTGTTACTTTCCTCAGCATTATCCTGATGTGGTTTAGACCAGATGTTTAAATGTTACAGTATGTACATTTTCTTCTCTTCTTCCAAGGCAAAAGCAAAATAAGAGGAATATTTGACTTCACTCCACAAGAGACCTATTTAATAGTTTGGCGGTTATGTAAGTAAAGGTAGCTTGGCTAAGTCAATGTTGACGACATACAGAACGACATGATCCTAATGAGTTGGAAAATATTGGCTCTCATGAGATTCAACCAGATGCTACTGCGCTGAGAAAGCTACTGTATTATTGAATTTCATTTTTATGAGGTAAAATTTATTATTCAACCATTAAGGTATCCCACATGAAATCTTGCATAAAATAGTTTTACAGTTACTTTCTGGAAAGTAGATTTTATTTTAACTTTTAGACATCATTTACATGAGGGATTCAAATGCCTATTTGATCACCTTCAATAGAGAAATGTAAGGTCTGCAAGCAATTTTCCCAAAAATACCAGATTAATGGAACCGAACTGTCAACAAAATAATGAACTACCTGAATAGGACAAGGAAAAAGTGGTAGCAAGTTCCAGTTTTCCAGAGTAAACTAAAGCCATGTGTGACTTTGTATATGTTTTCTTGGCAGGCTGAAATGGTTAGAAACCGAGTACTTCAGGTATCTACTAACAAATAATGAAGACATACGCAGTAAAATTACTCCATAGGATTAATTATGCTCAACCTTTGAAAGATCTTAACTAGCACTATTTCACTAAAATTTTAGTATTTTGTACACTTGCTTTTGTAAAAACACACAAAAAAAAGGTGGACTAATAATATTAAAACCAGTCTATTAACATCAATATATCTACTTGCAGAAATGTAGTAAGCATAAGTCACATTTATACTGGATGAGACGCAAAATTGAAACATGTGCAAGCATAAGAACTAACACTATTTAACTGACACGTACCATTCTGTTGTGCTTGTACTCCAAAAGGATTATAAAATAGAACCAAAACACAAACATAAATTTCCAAGGAGCTATGTGTGACTTGAAGACTGCTTTTGTTCTTTTTCACCTATTTAGGATGACACACGTTAAAGAGTTAACCATGCCTTTTTCTTGGCCCACAAAAACGAGCGGACAGTTGTTTGCAGCTGTTTCATTTATCCATTTCTTATTCTGCATTTTGTCACTTTGTATTCCCATTTACTATTTTAAGTTTTCTATATGTTTTATTCTTGCACAACTCCTATGTTAGAAAGCACAATTTTTTCTTGTACTTTTCAATGGTAAAACGTATTCATTCAAAACAATTCATTGTTTATATTTATCTGAAACTTTTCTCTTGTCTTGGCTTCTCTGAACCCGAAAAAGACCAGTAGACATTTGAAAAGAACCTTTGCAGAGGAGGCATTTAGAACTACGGATTACAAAAGCATTAAGGTGTCACTGCAATGAAAGGAGTTAGGTGCTTTCAGAAAATCCCAATAAGCCATTATCCGTACCTTTAAATTCCAAATCCCATTATAATTAAAAATCTGCTCCTAGCAGCAATACACTCAAAACAAGGCAGGCATGATATTCAAATATATTTACAATAAATATCTAATGTAAAAACCATACAGCTTCCTTGAGACACTCATTCTACCTGTCCTCCGTGAGTTCTGAGCTCAGTATGCTCTGGAGGCACACTGCTCGCTCACACAGCAGCTGGCACAAAGCCTCACTGAAGACATCAGGAGCTCAGCAACAGCTGTTTCAGACAGTAACTCTCTTCCATCACCGCATGAAAAGCGGTGGTACAGACATGGGCAGTCAAGAAAGACCCAAGCTATGTAAACAAATGGCAAACACATTTGAGAGTAGCTGTGTGCAAGTAGTAAACTACAGAAGAAAAATGTGAAGCTTCAGTGTATTTTCAAAATTGGCGGAACGGATCCAGAAGGTTATTGTAAAATTAAAACATTTCTATAGGAGGGCACAGTTTGTTCACAAAGGACAACACAGCATTGTGTGGTACGTGTAGCAAATACAGAAGTATAAAATTTACCAGGTCAGGCATTAAGCCACAAACAAGACAAAATCATACCAAGTGTACTATACCGTTCATTCACTTTATTGTAGCTACCTTAAAATGTGTGCTGCAGATAGATAGATATATTGTTAGCACGGCTGTCTCACAGCTCGCTGAACTGAAGGACTGAACGTGTCATATGATGGAAGAGGTTAGTTTGGAACTGTGCAAGCCCTAAGACGATCTGAAATGATCAAATGACTACACTTTCATATTTCTCTGAGGTATGGAGGTAAACATGCTTCCTTCAGAAGTACCAGCACTTGAAAATAAAACCTCATCCCCTCATCCTTAGGTGAGCTACACAGAATCAAGCAAGAGAATCAGTGACTTTTAGGAAAGAAGAAAAATATTATGTGTTTACAACAGTTATTCAAAGGGTTACGCACCTGAAAATACAAAAGTACTTTTGCATCATCAGATCAACACAGATTTAACTTTGAAAAACAACAGGACTGGAAAAGGAAAATAGGACTGAGAAAAACAGGATTGATAAAGACTTCCAGTCATAGTTTGATCTGCCATTCTACTTCAGATCATGATTTATTACATCTGAATCTTTCTCCTAACATGTTCTCCAAGACTGGCAATGATGGAGATTCCAAAAAGATCTCTATTTGTCTTGTTATGTGTTTACTCACAACAGATAAACAATAATGGTGTCTAAACAACAGTGGATCTTAATTATTCTAGCCTGCACTGAAATACAAATTAAAAAAATATATCTTCTTCTGGATGACCTTTATGCCTTTGAAGACTGTGGTCTCCTCTGGTCAAAATCCTTAATTTACTCCCAAAATCTAAGGATGCTTTTTTAAAAGGATGACAGGCAACCAATTACATTATTTATATCATCATCACCACCACCACGGAGACTTGCATATCTTCAGTAGTTTCACGACAGTTAGGTGGCATTTATTTATGAAACTGGATGAGATACACCTGCAGCCCTTTAAAATAAAAGTCACTGTATGCCACTGATTAATAAAGCCCTTAATAATCCAGTTTCACCTCTGAATGATTTTAAGTTACAGCATTGCTCCATATAAGGTGGCAAGGGTGGATGTTTCAGATGAGAGAAGCATGGAAAAAATATCCTGTATGGGAAAATTAAATGCATCCAGAAATTGGCGCCAAGGAGCGAAGCTTGGTGGCTTAGCGTACATCCTGGACTTTAAGCACAAGCTATAAATACCGATATACACACAAAAAACACTCTGTCTGTTAACTACTGTAAGTAAAAACCTGGATTTAAAGGATATAGCTGTGTGCACATTCACTAGCAGCGCTCTCTATCATAGTAAATACTTAAGCAAAGGCATCACATATTTACCTGAAGTCTGGAAAACCTCATTCAGTAAAGCCTCGTTTACCACCACTGAACTGACATTGCCGACAGGATGATACCAGCTCTGATAAATAGTTTGAAGCAGGAGAGTTTGAGCTCTAGTTGCTTGGACTGTCAAATTAGGAAGCTCAAATATGCATTCTGTCAGTGGGACATGAGCTCGCTTGGTCCTGTTTAAAATAGGGACACAAAATGAAAAGCATTACTTTGGTGCATATAAATAACTATATTAAAACTTAGTTGCAGAATACCAGACTATAAGCAGTTAGTTTGCAAGGCTGGAGCTGTTCGTATCTTCTTACAAGAGCTGATTCTACTTACACTGAAATTCACCCTAATTAGGACTTCCGTTACATGATTTAGCTTTACATCTCCCTCCAAACCATGAGGGGGAAGATCATATGTTTTTATCTAATTATCTCTTGGTTTTAAAATATTTCATACAAGCAATTCTACGTGCTCTCACCAAAATAAGAGCTACTCAAAGTTGTGCAGACACTTAAAAACACAGAATAAATCAGTTCCAAAATTTTCTAAAGAAGGAAAAAAAAAGTTAAAAACCTACAGTAAACCACTAAATGAGGTATGCCCAGTGACCTAAAAAACTGCAGACAATATCCATACAATAACATAGCAACAGAGAGTCCCATATTCCATATTTCTCCTCGTAGTCCATATTTAGCTGACAGCTTATTTAGTGATTGTAATAATTTTCAATGCATCTCATCTTACAGCTGGGGAGGAGGAACAGGCAGGGGCAGGTGTTGGAAGGGTAGTGCAAGGTAAAGAACATTCTGTTTGCAAATAAATTCTTCTGTGACAATACAATCCGCTACCAACAACTAGAGTGAAGCCAGTAAGTTACTTTTCCTTCCTAATATATAGCAACAGACTGATTTGCTACATTCAACAAAAACTGCAAAGGTTCTTTAACATTCTCATTTTGGAGCCTTTTCTCACACCTTATTTAAAACACCGTTATTCTTGCCCTAGTCACCTCCCGTTCCAACACGGCCATGTGCTTTTTGTACTACTTATTTTCTCTGATGTCCCCAAAACACAATTCTATCATTACGACCATATTCCCTCTGATGTACAGATTAGCTCCTTATCATTCTGGAGAATCCCCTCCATTATAAGCTTCTAGGGGCAATCCTAGCGCCGTGTGAAAGTTAACAATCTTAGCTTAATGTTCCATGGGGAATCAGAACCTCAAATGAAGGAAAGCTGCTGAAGCTGCTCACACAACCCCTTAGTGCAGGAAAAAAGCATCCTTTACCAAAATGTTTGAAGGACTGAAATTGTAGAGACATTCCCTTACAGACACTGAGTGGCTCTTTAGGTCAGCAAAATGCAAACCTTCCAAGGAACAGTCATAAGCAGCCACAATACACCACATCTCCTATAAAATTCTGGCAATAAGATGTGGACTTTCCTGCACTTTCTGCACCTGACTGAGAGAGTGTCCCTTAACCAAGAAAACTGTACATCATCATTTCTCAGACCCATGATCATTATCATCCAGATGAAGAGGCAAAATGGCAGACTATTCTGCTGCCAACACGTTTTGCCCATAGGCTGTAGATACGGTCTGCGTGCGTATGAAACGTGGTTTGGAAACAAGCATTCTGAGCATCAGAAGCAGTGTATCAACTACCATGTTGACACCAGGGTACAGCCAAAGGTAATGGCATCGCTTTGAATTTGGACTTGCACATAGCAGCATTCACCTCAAGTCACAAACAGATCTCTTCCCTCAATTCCTTGTCAATACCAGGAAACAGCAAACCCAAAACCATTTTCTCTGGAACAAGAGGAATTACCTTCATCACAAATTAGATACCTATCATATAAATGAACATCCATACCTAAGATGACTGTAGAGATCCTCTTAAAGGTTAAAGGAAAGAAAACAGAGCTTATTTATGTAACATTCATTCTAGATCTGAGGATTACATTAACTGCTTTCTGCGGGTCACTATTTCTATCCACTGCTTTTAAAGGGAGATCACAAAATTAACTCAGCTGTGGATGTCTACACCATAGATCAAGGTTTCATACATAAAGCCCACCCACAAAAAAAAAAAAAAAAAAAAGGAAAAAGGAAAAAATCTACTGTTTGAATGAGACCATTAGTCTTTGAAGTTTGAAGCACAGTCTCTGTTGCTAGGAAAATCAAAACTCACTGAAGGTCACTGCAGAAGAGATCTTTTATTAGCTTTGCTGATTTGTTGTGGGGTTTTTTGTTTATTTTTTTTATAGCAGCCACTGACCAGTGAGTTACACCAAGAAAAATTACATTTTTCCTGTTTGGTGGAACTTTTCTGCTAACAGCTGTAAAGATCTTCCTACAGTGCATGAGCAGCCCACACGCCAGCCTTGCTGCCCGAGACCGCTGCCCTAGCAACTGCAGCACAGGGAGTCAAAGCGTTAAGGAAGATCTGTACCAAACTCCTGAAGCTCTTCCTGTCTCTCAGTTCAAAGTTCAAACACACTGCACACCTTTCCTGAAAACATCCTTCTCCCAAAATGGACAAATACCACAGAGAGAAGAATGCATCCAAATACATCTGTAACCTGTTTAAAAACCCACTTTTGCTTACACTTAAAAATTAAAAGCTAGTTAGAAAATTAGAAATACTTTAAGGAGAGACAAAACAACAGCTGAAAAATATACGAGTAGTAAGTCGAGCAAATAGGGAAAGATGCTGCCTGGTTTAAAAAAAAACCAAAACAAACAAAAAACCCACACACATACATACAAAGAAAAGACAAAAAAAGCCATACACACACCCCCCAAAAAACCAAATTAAAATTAAAACACTGACTCAGAAAGGAACTAACAGACTGGAACACATTCTGACAATTTCCCACACATCGCACAAGAGGACACACTTCCTAGAGTGTAAGTCCAAGCTCTGCAATTCATCCATTTAAGCAGAAAAATTGTGCATCAGTAAAGGAGTATATTAGGTGATTCTTATCTCCGTAAAATGGAATGTTAGCTAGACAATAAGTTTTGTAAAATTTCCAAATCAAGATTAAACAGCAAAAAACATTTAATTTTATGTAGAATTGAAGCTTTAAAACTAGATATTTACATTAGTAAAACTTCTGCAAGCATTACATGGAAAGAAATGTAATGCAGGGCAATATCAATTAGAATAGTTCCCAGTATTCCTGTCTTTCAAGACATGTATTGTGAGCTTTATTAATCTCACTGCACAAGTGCACTATAACAGTCTCCTTTCTCCTCTTTTTCCTTTTGTCATCCTTTCACCTAACTTACATTTCCTACTTTTCTCTCTTCTTTCTGAATATTAGTTTTAATCATAGAAAATAATATTTCAGAAAAAAAAGTGTCTGACCATTTCAAAAGATAGGTTCCACCATGTAAAATTGAGAAGGAAGAAAATAGGCAGAAAACCTTTTTCAGCAAAATTCAGTAACTCCACCTAAAGAAACACCTTTGTATTAACAAACTCCCATACTTTAAAGGGGAGGGGTGGGGGGGTGTCTGGGAAGAGCTGTGACAATTACAGCATTCAGTGTGACAGTGGAAGAGATTTTGCTTTAAAAGTTTGACTACTCCTGTAATTCACATTACAGCTACTGTACTGAACTATGCCAAGTTTGAAACTTAGAAGTTTCACATAAAATAGTCCTTTATGGGTAGTAAGTCTATGAATTTTTTTTTAACAATATGCAAATTCTACACTTATCATACTTTAACAATCCCATAGGTATTAATTCTACTAGTCCTTTTCAGATAACTTAGGAGGAATGTGAAGTTGAAGAAAATAAATCCTTTTTTAATAGGGGGAAAAAAAAGCAGAGGGGGAAGTATTGTACCATGTGTGCAGCAAATGTTGCTTAAAGGAAATTTTAACTAGACCTGGCTAGTGATGAAAGTAAATTTATAATTCACAATTTATTATAATAGTTTTGAAACACAAATAAAGCATTTAAAAGAACTTAAAATACAAGTTTGCTACCAAACTGCACCTGTTAATACAGCAAACCCATCACTAATAAGGTACTGAGCTATATTTAACCAAATTTTATGACCCAAGGGATATATTCAAGCAATAAATAATAAAAAAAAGCACGAATAATTTTTTTCAGTAAACTAAAATCAGACCTATGTTTCTATATTGTATCATTAAATTAGTATTAAGAAACCTAGTGTGATTTCATATCAAACTCGTCACCATATTAAAACAGTCACAGCACATAGTTAGAGTCTAAATAGTGGTTAGTATTTAAGCTGCACTTACACAGCAACAACCACAGAAATAATTATTTCTCTAATCTTTACACTCAAGAGTTAAGATGCAGTTCTGAACATATGTTCATTTAACTGAACAGGTTAAAAACCTACCAATTCAAACAGTCTTCTCTAGGGGAAAATAAATCCTAATGTAACTAGCAGGATAGGCTGCTCATTAAAGCTGAACTTGGACAAGTTCCAGAATAAATTTAAGGAACTACGAACAAGCAAGTCTTGCTGTGTAGTGGCATGGAGTGAAAATGAATGTCTCCTAATTAAATGATTTTTAAATACACTTTGGTTGTACCCAGTTTGCTGACAAACTGTAATACAGACTCGCTGAAATATTTGGATAAATCTGGCGTGCCATTAAAAAAAAGGTTTCTTCACCGTTTTTGAATGAAAACATGAATTGGTCCTTATTATACACCATGCATAGCTACCAATATAACCAATCCATGTAAGTTCAGAGGCCTGCTATGAAATATTTTCAGTTTGTAGACTTTAGGAACAGCAACTCATTCTTTTAAAATCAACACCTCAGAGTGATTGAAAGAATACAGCGGTGAACATCTGGGTCCAGAGGTTTATACAGAGTCCCCAACTGCAAAGCTGGAACCTGCAAAATGTTTCCAAAAATTTAATTTTTCTTATTACTCATATCCTGTACAGTAAAATACGATTAGTTCATTTTTTCCAAAATAACAAAACCAATCATCTGCTACTAGAACCCAGCAACTGTGCCTTACAAGAACCTGAACACAATTTAAATGCCTAAACTTCAGTCAGCATTTGCATACCTTTCCTCTTTGGAAAACAGAAAGTGTATGCTGGCTTTATATTGGACATGAACAAAGGCTTCGACTACATAATTACAACCAATCCATATTTCTACTTCATCTGATCTTTTACATCACCTTAAAGAAAATTACAATTTTGATCCTTTTCCTTAACACTTAAGTAACTACTATTGGGTAAGGGAAACAGTGCCTAGCTACTTCATGACAAATATCAAAGCTCCGAAGGCAGGGCACAAGAGGAAGAAGAAAGGGAAAGAAGTTAACCACTGTGCTCTTGGAGATACTTTTCTGATGCAAGACTGATGTCACTACTACTGGTAATAGTGTCATATTACACGTCTGCTTATGCTTATACAATTTTTAGTCTTCACACAGCAATGTACAGCTATTTATGCTAGAGGACCAAGTTAATTATTATTAAAAACTAAATTAAATCCCCTTTGAAACACTACATAAATGTGTTTATAAATGCAATATTCATTATTTACCTCCTGGTAAATTGTAATTTCCTGAAAGTGGGAGGAATGAGCTGGAACTTGGAAATGCTGTGACTAAACAGTTGCAGCTAACCAAGACTTAAAAAACCACTAGAAGTAATCAGGTAAAAGTTGCTAGTGGCCGTAAACTTCCAAATAGCTAAGATCTGTGTTTAGTAAAACAAAGCAAGTGTTACATTTTTCTTTTTTTTTTTTTTGTAGCTTTTGTAAATCCAGTATCATCATTGCTTTAGATACCACAGGATAATCCAATCTCAGTAGCCACAAGGATGGAACAGGCTTTGGGGAAGTCTCTTCCCAGAGAGCAGCCTGCTTTACTGCCCAGAGAAGCAACTTCATCCTCTCGCTTTTCGTCTCCTCCTACCCCCTTCACACACTCTCAGAAGCAGCAGCAACAGCCATTAAAACAATCCTCTAAACCTGCCACACGAAGCCATTTGGTTGCCATTAGCAGGTAAAACAGGGAGCCAGGAAAGCTCCTACGTGCCGGTGCTTCGTGAGCAAACGGCACCGCAACACAGGCATCTGCTAACCCTGGTGCTGCAAAACAGGATGGGAGACGCAGACTGCTGCCGTTTGGCAACAAGATCCATGCTTGGATCAGAGCAGCAGAAGCCATGATTGTGGCAGCCCTGAAAACAGCAACAGCTTGCATGATCCTTGCATGCTGTCAGAAGTAAAAGCAGCAGCTCTCAGAAACTGTCCCTTGAATCTCAAGCAAACTCACACAGCCAACTCAGCAGCTAATAATACAGCCATTTACAAGATGTTTTTGAAAGATGTAGGACAAGACTTCATATAATTGAATTGTGTTGAATTACTAGGGCTACAAAAGCAATTTTTTATATAGATTGTTAACCACTGTGATCTTTTAAAACCTCACTCATTAATTTGGTTTTGGGTTACTGTCAAATTACTTTTCTTACTCCCAGAAGAACCACAAAATTTGGCATAAAAAAACTGGCATTAGTTATCTCCGAATCTGCACATTTTGAAATAAGTTATATTTACTTTCTTAGTCTAGTCCATTCTAGTAATTATTTCAAATTTCAAACTCTTTTCCTACCCCAAATTTCCAATGTGACTTTCTTCTTGGCTATGCCTTACAACACTTCAGAAACAAACGCGTTCAAAAATCACATATACATTATTTACACAAAACCAGCCCAGCTCATGAGCTCTGTCTACAGTGAGCACCTTCCCATGTGCCAGAGCCAGCACGGCCAACCAGACACGACACTACCCTGAAGATGGAAAAACAGCAGAGCTGTATTTCAGGCAGAGGAAAACTTGCTATCCCAGAAGTCTGATCCCTCTCCAAACACCACAGATGGAAGGACCTCTCAAGAATACAGAGACGGTGAACAGAGGCTTTGTTTTCTTCTCATCTGAAGACATCTCCTGAAGTATGCATATTAGCAAGTCTTGCAAGCTAGGATGAGTAGCTTGGGAGAGTTATCAGAGACACAGGAGAAATTGCTTCAAGCAGGAATAATCAGAAGAACAGGTCCAAAGATTTTGCTGACCCACAAAAAGCTAAGTAACTTGTAGAGCATTCTTGCAACCCTTGTAGAAACGTCAAGATGGAAAGTGACAGAAGGCAAAAGTGATATTTTAGAAGGGAAGAGGCACAAAAAGCCCCATGGATTTACCTTCCTTCTCAGACGTTTCAAATGTTAAGGGGCGG
>WTSP01026525.1:71391-87482 GCA_025331215.1 Actenoides lindsayi
AGAAAAAAAGAAGATGTAGAGAAAGAAGAGGGAACAAAACGCGACGAGGGTCTTACCCTGGCAGACGAGGATTAAAAGAGAGGGGGGGGGGGGGGGGGGGGGGGGGGGGGGGAAGGGAAGATAAATCTAGTGGGATTAATAGATTTCAGATTATGGCACAGAGAATGCAATAGGAAAAGAAGCATATTTAGAATGTTTTAAAAAAAAAAAAAAAACAACCTTGGAAGATGGAAGGAAGAACATAAGGACAGAAGGAACTCAACGCACGTGTGAAGAGAACAAGCTGGATGACTGAATCTTCTTTGAAAGCGCTTGGAAACTGAAAGAGCGGGTCAGGAAAAATGAAATTATATTTAGAGCATTAAGAGCAAGATAGTTGTGGAATGAAATGCTGACAATGGGAACAGAAAGAAAATACATCTAACCCATACGCACACCAATACACATACTCCTTTTTCCCCGTCCTCCCTTGCAAATTTCTCATGTATACCATTTCTGAATAGGCTTAACTCCCCTGCAAGTACTCCCACGAGAATCGTGTGAAAAAACATGACCAAATGTAGATAAAGAATAATTAGGCAAATTTATCTTGAAGATTATGAACAGATGCAAAGTTGTTAGAAAAAGGACCACAACTCACTGAAAGAAGCACAAAACTCCCATTTTGTTTCGTCTCCAAGAAGTTCTAACATCTTCTTGTTAATTAAGAGAGTTTCAAATTCTCTGCCAAAGATTCAAGAGATGAACACCACCCTAACTTCAAGTAAACACAAACAACTGATTTAAATAAGAAATTTTGTCCAAAATAGTAAGTTGGTTAGGATTTCAGCTTTTCTGTGAATTTCTTCTAGGAAATACTTCTGTATACTGCTTATTTTGTTTAATAAATAGATAAAATCTTTTGGTGGAAAAGGACGCGTTGACAGTAAAACAAAGAAGGTTGTTTGAAATTCCGGCAATTGATTTTATAGCTAGACCATAAAGGTCAGAGCGATAAGGAGGTGCATGTCTGCATTAACTAAAACGAAGTGAATATTTGTACCAAAATATTTCACTGAATGGAAATGCCACAAACAGAAAGTACTACAAGACTAAAAGAAACAAAGCCGTATTTCTGTATTCACAGGCAACTACTGAATTTCATTAAACCTAGAAAGGTAAATAAAAGCACCTAACTCCACTCTTACTTGCCTGAGAGTACCCTAAAAGCCAATTCTAGTATCCTTTAAGATAGAAGTTACAGCATCAAAAGGAAGTTGCTGGAAGGGGAGGAAGGGTGTTTTGGTTTTCCCATTAACAGAAAAGCCTTTAATATGGCAAAGGATGGATCAAGGGTATCATCAACAGCGAGAACGTGAATGGACACGGTGCACTAATGATTCACATGTATACACTACGTAGCAGCAGAGTATAAAGGCTGTTAAAATTATTATCCTGTGGCCTCATTAATTAGCAACCTCAAAAGAATTTTAAAGGATATCAGAAGCTATTTAAAGCAAAACATTAAATCTAGGTAAATGCATAATACTTTTTACTTCAAAGACTACAATTATTGTTAATCGTAAACTTACCGTCTTAAATACTGACTCTGGCATTGACTTTAAATCATTCTGGCCTCCAGAGTAATACAAACTTTGAAGCAGATTCTATGGATACAGTTTTCTTGTGTTCAGTTTTGGTCTATTCACTGTGAGTCTCATTACAGCTATTACTTTAAGACCCCACAAGCCCTAGTGAATCTTCAAGACCATCAAAATTATCACATACGCACATATTTAAGAAAAGACATTGTCAGTAGAACACACTGTAACAAAATGTTTCTTGCTGTTATATATGTACACAGTTAAATCCGAGATGTATGCAAAATAAAAGTTAATGTATAACAAGTACATGTTCTTTCAGAGCAAGGGACTATGTCAGCATTATAACAATTCCATTTCCACTTCCCCCCTTTTTTTTTCCCAAGTTTAAAAAACCCCAGATTTTTAGTTCTGTCATTCTGCATGTATATGCACCTTTCTTGGCTATCAAAAGAGAATTCTAATAATGCTTACCAAACATATTCCCTTCTATTAGATTGTTCATTTTGGAATCAGTCATTAAACTCAAAGAAAAAGCTAATTAAACATTAGAAAACTCAATAAAAATTTATTTTAAATCCTGTAGGCTTTTTTTACAATGGATAAAAGTTCTGATTAATTGAAAAATGAATCCACAGTTCTTGTCTAGACACTTGTATTAGTGTCTTAACTAACACATTCCTTTTAATTTCTTGCATGAATATCAGAACCACCTGCAACAGGTATAACTGAACTCCAAATCTGTTCTGATAAACAGATTTAATTCTAATAATTTACTGTTAAGGGCCTCATGCCACATGAGCCTCACTTCAGCAGTTCTCTTGTTCTTCCTTTTTTGTTCAAATTGTCCTCTAACATGCTCATCCAAAATATATCAGACTAAAAACACTGGCATGTGTTCGTTACAATACCTGTTCCTCAGTATGAACAGCTGACAGGTTACTTATTTTAAAAGGCATTGCTAAAGAAACAATACAAAGCTTTAAACAACTAGGATAAAAGTACTTGAGGAAATATGGTAAGGTTGTTTCCTTGCACACAAACAATACACAAACACTTAACCTAGAACCAAAGAGAGATCCTGATCTATGAGGAGGACTATTCCCATAGAAAACAAAAAGTACATCTTGGACTCGGAGAGAAAAAGCATGACAAGAGTACAGCAAACAAATGATACTGGACACAGGACAGTATCCTTCTTCTACCCAGGGGTGAATACAGATGAAGTAAAGCTGCTAAGGTATTACAGACAGCTGTTTTATGGTTTTAGTCACCTTTATCATAATTACAAAATTCAAATGAGTGTTACATTAACGTGAATAACACAAGTAAAAAAATTATAATTCTGTAAGGAACTACAGTAGAAGCCCTGATGCATGAAAGACAATCTTAGTTTTTCTTCCAGCTATTGCATTGAACTAAAAAGTTTTAAAACGGAGCTTTCAATCCTATCAACTCCCATGGCATTTTCTGAACAGAAGATGCAAATAAAAATGTGAAAGGTAAGAAAGCAACCGCAACACTAAAGTACACTCCTTCAGAATTCTGTGTAACAGCCAACGTGCAAATGGGGCTGGCTGGGATGGCACCACAGCTGAGCTCCATGCCCTTCAGTTCCAGGGTGCCAGTTTCAAGCAGGCTATGCTAAGGAAGGCCGAGTGCAGGCTCCAGTAACGGTCTGTGGCTGTGCACACTGTTTGCCTCTTACCTCACTCCCTGCCGGTCTCCAGCCAGGGCAGCTGGCACTTCCTCACCCAGTGCCGAAGGGGCCGGGCTTGCCAGAAGCTGTCCCCAGTCGGAAGCCTGACCATATCCTTCTTAGTGGCTCTGAACTGAGGGATGAGGCACCACCAGGCCTCAGGGCCACAGACTAGTTACTGGAATGTTTTATTCAGTAGTACAGATACCAGCTCGCACACTCTTTCTGTTTGTGATCCATGGATACACTTAAAGGGGAAAAAAAATGCAGGCAAAATTCTGGAGAAATAAAGGACAAACACTGTGTGAAGAATTGCTATCAGTGGATCTTTCTGGCCAGACTCAACATGGGCAAAGCCTCAGAACTGAAAATATCACTGAAAATCCTAACCAGCTATTTTCTACAGAGAGTGGTAACACTAAGTAAGAGAAACAGAATTTCCAAATACAACATGCAGCTTTAACCCTGAAAACTTGAAATAAACACCATTTGCTTGTTTTGTAGTACAAATGCCAGCAAATACTGATGGCAACGGTTAAAACAACCAGCATAAAGTATTCACCATGTGTAAACACTTTCCCTGGACAGATATTAATAGGCTTAATTAACTTTCACTGAAGAGCCTTGACAATTAATTAGTCTAAATAACTACACTGGAAACACTACAGATGATCACCCTTTACTGTCAACTGCCAAATTTCCTCCTCATGAACAATGCTAAAAGATACAACTGTTTCTAATTTACATTGATTAAAAGTGCAGTTTTAACAGATTTGCTGAATGCTGCCTGCCACAGCTGCTGAGAAGCACTAACATTAGATCTGGACTTCATTAAAAAAAAAAAAATTAAACTAGAGGTTTCCAATTGAAGTTAATTTGTAGTCATACTAATCAAGCTGCAAGTCATGTACTCAGAATGCAAAACCCCTCCTGGACAGAGAGCTGTTCAAGGGTAACCAACAAGAGCTCCTTCCAGAAGACAGAGGCTGAAAAGTGACCAAAAATGCTCATGTTGAAAATTGATGCATTAATAACACTGGAGATTAGAAAATGTTCCACACAAGCTCCTTAAGCATCTTCAGCCTTATACACAAGCATGTTCTACTTTAGCTTTTACAATGAAAGGTATGTTAAACCATGTTATCAATGGGAAAAAAGTAAATAAAAACATCCTTCTCCGATTAAACCTGTTAAATCATCCTACATTTCTGTTCACAGTTTGCTGTGATATATTGACATATCCACTCTTCAAACAAACACAACGACGCATGGTAAACAAAATTTCTCAAAGTGTCAAATTGGCTGCTCACAAAGACATACCAAAACCAGCCAAGAATAAGTTACAAAAAGCAAGTACAATACATCTGATTTGGTACTACGTTCTTTGCTGGTTTTTGTAGGCAATGCAGAGCAGCACAGAGAGCTGAACCAATCCAGCACGCTCCCGAGGCCCGCTGCTCATGTCCGAGGCAATTCTGCACAGCCCAAGAGGATGGCTGTTTCTGTCAGCTTTCGTACAGCCCGTACCACTGGCATATCTCAACAGTTCAAACACATTTTTACACGTGCTAGCTCTAACTCACATGATGCTGATGTGGCTGAAACTCTCCTGTCCCATACACTTATGGCATCTGTTCAGGCATGCAGGCTCAGATCTTTTCTGTTTCGAAGGATACGCGGAATTTTCATCTGGCAGTGATATCCAATTACTGACATAACTAATAGTCACAACCAAATGCTACAAAATGAGTTTCATGTGTTTTCAGACTGTTTCTGCTTCTGACCCAGGAAACGAGCATGCCCCTCAACTGCCCACGTGAAACACAATCCATACCCAATCTAAATTGACACTACTCTTGATTTACTGTGACTAGTCAATAAAACAGGCTGCCAAAATCAAGACCCAAGTGTCAATTTATTGGAAAACTTTACCTAGATTTATGATCTAATGTTCACAGTCTGTGGATATCTGGCTCTGTGTTTCCTGCCAGCAGGGTCCGCTTGCCTCTGACCAGCACAAGGGCACTGAACTGCAGGGAAGTTCTTCTCATGACTCTCAAGCTCACAAATCTACTGTGATTTCTAGTTCTAAGCAGCATTACTCCACTGGATGTGACCTGTGAAGATGCTTCAGTCAAAGTAACATAGACAGATAGCTCACCTGATCCCCCATTATACACTTTTAATACTCTCTTCAGTGAGCAGAAAATCCTAAAATCTCCTATTGTCATCACAGTAGTACCTTGTTGGTAAAAGTCCTGTCAGCAGGAGCTAACTTCCTTGCTAAAGAACTTCTTAGAGTGCAAGAAGTCAGATCTTCACCTACCACAGTGCTTGTGGATCAACATGAACTGCTTCCACTCTGGTCAACTCATGGCAACACAATTAAACGCATACAGGATTTTCCAGATGACACACAAAGCAGATTTGAGAAGGTGCACATCCTGACTCGTACTGGAGCTGACAATGTCCTTACTGGATTGTGTAAAGAGCCTAATGATGAATTCTGCCAGTAAGAATATGGCATACCACTACCTGGCTTTGAGTGAGAGAGGCATGTTTGCCTTGTAAGGGGATAACATGATCAAAGAAAATGGAAATGAAAATGTATAAAAATCCAAACACCTTTACAAGAACAACAGTTTGAGCAGAAACCTAAACAGTAACAATACAAGGTCTCTACCATGACAAGCAGAGAGGATTCTAAAGTTAAGCTAAAAAAGTTAAACTAAATTACATGTACAAAGCAACCATTTGGCAACTACATGGTGGCAAATGTAAAACTAAAAGCTAGGATGTCAGGTAAGAAAACACAAAATGTTGACCTTCAGGTTGCTGGCAAAGTTTATTTCTCAATATTATTGTGTAATTGTTAGCCAGAAGGAGGTTATGACTTATTGTTCCAATCTGATGTAAACATAACAGATTCTAAAGCACAGTAAATATTTACCTTTACAGCTAATTCTGTGTTGAAATATTAAGAACAGCTATCTTACATAAATGTTCTTAGGGTTCCTAAAAACAACGCCTACAGAAAATACTCATGTATATTGCATGTGAGTAGCTCCCACCTAGATTTCTGTAGGCATCTTTCAGTACTGTAAGGGCACGTATTAGCAAAATAACTCTCTCAGGACTCTAATCCACAGCTTTCACAAGTGAAGTGAGTGACATCATATATGCTGGGTACCTCAGCTGCCCAGAGATGATACATGTGACTTCCTGTAACAGCAGAGAAAATATCAAACTTTTGTCACCTTTTATCACTAATGATTAGCTCTTCAATAAAATTACTGAAAGAGACACGGGACCAACACAAATCAAATCTCATGTTGTCAAGAATCCTTCCTCATCAGAAACTGCTTGACTAAGATTAGCACATTACCTATGCTTAAAATTACAAGTATTTCCCAAGGCAGTATCTGCAGAAAACAGCTCAAAAGAATCTTTTCAAAAATTGTATCTGTTTAGTCTCTCAAAGATTTTGTTTATTTGTTTACCAGTAATTATCTAGATCTCCTTGCAAGTTTCTATGTCAGATTACTGTTCTGATGGAGTAACAATTTCAAAACAATCACTTAACTGCTCTGTACTCTCTGAAGTGCAGGCCATGAAATCCTAGATACTAATGCACCCAGCAGGTCCTCAGCTTCTTAACAGGAGTTTCATTCACACACTCAAATGAGACATGACAAGTCAAGTCTCTACTGGTGCTTCCTTGCGGACAGAAAACCACCAACTATTGCTCTGGTCTCGAAATGAGAAAGAGGAGATTCTTTATCAAGAAAACAGACCCCTTGACAGTAGACTACTAGACCAAGAAGCTGAATAGAAAGGATGCAGGGGTAGATCACACCATCCCCATTTATAACCTTATTCAACCAGTGTTTAGAGCCTCAAAAGTTGTCACAGGTGGAGTCAGCAAGTGAGAACCTTCCCACAGACCTGACAAAGGAAAGCACAAGTCTGGAACACTTGCCACAGAAAGGGAACTTAGAGGAGACGGGTCAAGAAGAGAATAAAAGCAATAAAACAACACACATACCTGGACCAATATTCTAGCTCAAAATACACAGACACACTATCAATCCAGGTATCAGGAAAATAAAAAAAGGAAGGCTATTCAGGACCTATATTCTTTAATGTTACTGTAATATTCTTCAGAAGTAGAATAAAGTGATATTTTGTAGGTGATAGAAAGTCGTAACACTTGAGTGTCTTACACTGTTACCTCATCTGTTGCCACAAACATTGTAGCCAAAAGAAAAAAAAAAAAAAAAAGGAAGAAAAGCAGCTAATTCCTCGCAACGTTTCTGTTTGGCAATAAACATGGTCATTTATTCTAGGCTTTTAACCACATTCTGCTAGTTCTCAGTTGTTTTTAGACATCCTCCTGAAAGCTTTGAAAGTTGCTTTACAATCTGGCATGCAATGCTCCATGAAGGAGTTGTAAAATATTGACATTAACATTGTATTTTGCATCTTGTTATACTTGACAAAAAAGAAAGACCAGATTGTTTTACTTTCATATAACATAGATTAGCTACACAATTTAAAAGATGTCTGACTTAGTTAACTAGTGAGCTTGAGCACATTTTTTTTTAATAAGAAGAAAGTGTATTAACTGCAATTAAAACAGACATCAATCTGGTAGGTAAATGAACTAGCACTTTTGTAATATTTATGGTTATTTACTGGGCTGATGTTGCTGAAATTTTATCTGTTAAAAAAATGCTACCCATATTTATCAATTAGTTTTTAAAAATATTACTACATTATTTTGTACATCATATATATTTTGAGATTATTATATTGAAACTAGAAAAGAAAAGCTATTCTACTGATTTATGTCAGAAATAAAGTTGAGATTTTCACTGCTAACTCAAAACATACTACCTGAGGGATTCCATAACAGTTCATAAAATGTCTTTGTCTTTAAAAGGTATGGTCTGTGGTATATATTTTCTACTGAGAAATACAAGAACACATGTAGCATCAGATGTGTGTACTTTAAGAAACTCTGGAATGTGAAATCTAAAAATCCAAATAAAGCAGGTGGTATAATTTGAGGGGGAGGATGAATTTAAGTTTAATGACATTACCAGGTTATCCTACCAGACTAATTCTCACTCACTGCATGACTTCAATGACGCTCTCAGTCCTCATGCTGATTTTGATTTAGCTCAAGTGCTATTTGATGCGTTTCATCTGGAGTTTTATTCACTTCAAACTACACTTCATTTAACCAGACTGCTGCTGTACTCATTTGTTTTTCTACTTTATTACCCGAAAATTGGTGTTGCTTAGTTTAGATAAGTTGTTGGAATAAGTTAATTGTATACAATAATTTCACCCAATTAATAAATAAACTTTAGATATTATATCACATTACAGAAAAAAAGTGAGAAAGTTATTCATATTATTTTAAAATACTCTAGACCACAGTAAGTGTTGGTCTTACAAGATCTACCTAAACGCTGATAGATGATTTGTCATTTTAAGGCAGGGCCATTCCCCTGCCTCCACTCCCCAGAATTGCTGCTCATTTTTACTTTATGTTATTACTCCACCATACTCTATTTCCCAGCTGGGCACACACTGCAATACAACGTATGTTTTAAAGAAAGCGAGAAAATAAGAGAGTGAGCAAGACAGAAAGCATGAGAGAGAAACAGAGACTATACAGGAGAGAATGTGAGCGCTAGACCATGCACGCACGAGAGTGCGCATGATGGGCAGTGTGCAATGGCACCTGTGGAGCAGCACGAGAAACCCAGCGTGAGCAAGCCAGGGATCGAGCACAGCCAGTGCGAGCAGACAAGAGAGCACATGAGAAAGCACTAGCACTTCAATACCATGACCTTGTCAGATGGCAGAGTTTTTCAATTATTGCTCATCTCCAATACAACTTGTTTATTTTCAAGAAGTAACCAGAAGTTTTATTGTGTAGTAGGTAAATTTAAGTTTACCCTTAGACACTGATTTATTTCTACAGTTACTAACAAGGATCACTAACCAGAGCCGAGTGTTAAATGTCAGGTCATGTCAGGAAAAGCTGTCAATCCTGCCAGAGCAATGACGTACTCTGATTAGCGCTGATTTGGCCTTATCCTGGCAACATACTTTTTGACAGAACTTTGCAACACAACAGGAACTACTTTGAAGTGGCTTGTACTTTTATAAACTACTGATGGAAAATATGAGAAAGCCAATTAGGCTGCTACCACCTGGTGGTGTGCTGATTATCCTGAAACCTCTTATATTTAACATGGTATCAAACCTTGTGAGGGAAAAGCTAGTATATTCTCTATGTAGCACTGAGAACAATCATAGCCATAGTATTCTGCTGGGTTTTTATATACAACCCATTAAACTTTCACAAACTAATGAATGTTACAAATTAGTTATATAATACAGAATGTTTGAAACCAAAGTATTTAAGACATTAACTTGGTTTCCTGTTATCTTGTCATTTTATGTAAGATTCTTTGCATGGATTTAGTCAAAGTTTTATAAACACAATTTCTAAACAAAAACTATTACACACTGACATTTATCATACAAGATTTAACCTGTAGAGATAAATTTAAATATTGAATTTTTGTGGCATTAAAGTCAAAAAAAAAGAAAATAAATTTATATAACTTTATATATATATAAAAAAAATAGCACATTTCATAATAAAACACAGAATTGTTTTCAGAACCAAAGTGTTGGTACTTGAAAACTCAACTACTACAGACACCTTCATACTTAATCACAACTTAAAACACTTCCAACCATAACAAGTAACAGAAATAAAATCTATTAGAGAGTATCTTTTTGTGGGGTTGGGGTGTTTTGGGATTTCCACACACACACATTTTTTGCCTTTTATTTGGCTGAATTTAAAATAGAAAGAGGAGACCTGTTCAGTTAAACACATCAAGCTTGCCATCAGTATATAACTTGAGCTTTTCTATCCACTCAAGGATGAAAGGAAACTATTTCACAGAATTCTACAAGGTCTAGAAAAAAGCCATTTACCACTGGGCTTGTGTAGCCTGTTCTCTCAGCCGAAAAAAAAGGGTCTAAAGTGTTTAACAACAGCTATCCTTACAAAGAAATTTATTAATGATAGCAGACTTGATAGTAGAATACGATAGAAGAGAATGAGAAGTTTAGAGACTTCATTCATTACAAACTCAGAAGTGGCTGACTGCATTACTTAAATACACTGTACAGGCTTAATGCTCACCAGTACTTGGGAAACTTGATCAGCTTGCCATAAATAGCAGTACTGAATGAGGGGATAACTGGAACAGGGAAGCAGTACAATCCTTTACTGTCCAAAGAAGCCAGTGCTGCTTGAAAACCAAATATCTGAAACAAATTAAATTGGTCAGAGGGCATACTATCACATGATCAGATCACTTTCAAGTTACTTTTGTAACATGATATACACATTTTTAAATATAATCAATAAATGTGACAGTGTATTATTTTTAGATAATGCCTTCTCCCCACAAATAAAAATATAACTAGAAAAATCTAAAATAACATCCCAATAGGAATATATGCAAAAAAAATACACAAAAATATTTTCACTCAAAAATAATGTTGGCTGCACTCTGTTGAATTTTTTTTTAAATTCTGAATTATAAGTCATCAACTAAAATACATCGACTAGAACGATAAAGGTTGGAAAAGACCTTTAAGACTGAGTCCAACCATTAACCCTACTCTACCCAAGTCCAACACTAAGCCACATCCCCAACATCATTCCCTATTCCCACATATCCCTGTGCTACAGACTGCACATTGGCTTTCATATAAAATTAAAAAAAAAGAACTTTTTAAAATTATAATAACATCGGCCCATCAAGTTTCTATGTGTAATTCACTGTGATCTACATATTTTATAAGCATTATCTTAGAAAAGGTTTATTTTGAAATTATTTTAACTCAATCTTGCCACAAAGACCTCGGGGCTTCAGTTTGTGTAGTTCCCTCCCATTCGTATTATGAAACATTTGACTAGAAACAGGCTAGAAGCAGCAATCCCAAACAACAGCATTCTGTGAAATGTGTTTCCACCCTTTGAGGTAAGCTGAAAGCTCTATTTCCAGAAGCCTGCTAACACTTATAATCATCTATACTTAAATTTACTTTTTCTCAGTACACTGCAGTAAGAAACAGATCTCAAGCCAATTTTTACCTTCAGATAGCAGTGTGAGTAGCAGTAATGAAGCAAGTTGTCAGATGGGTGGCCAAGGCTGCTGACCACGTGTACCAGCTGCTCAGCATACATGGGCACCGAGTGCTCCAGGTTAACTTTATCCACCAAAATTCGGACAGAAGGCAAAGGTCGCAGGGGCTGGAAGCTTGCAGCATTCAACAGTCCACTTAAGTTCTAAGGGAGAGGGGAAAAAAATAACCAGGCAATTATTACGCTTTATATGTATTATCCAGCACACTTACATATTCTTACCTCACCACAAACACAAGCAATTCTACATGTAATAAACTGTTTACAGATACCACGGCTTTATGGTCATTGTAAGATGAATCCTCAAATCTTTTCAACATAATTTCGTTGAGGTTTAAAATTCACGGATAAACTTTTTATCCAGAATTGCCTTGGGTGTCGGTGTTCAAGTGTTGGCAGTGGGGGGCTGCAGGTGTGGTCTCTAAGGAGAGACCATGGGCTGACCCATGCCAGGCACAGCCAAGTTCCACAACAGCCTTACCACAACACACAGCTGAGCCCCTCAGCCAAGGTGGGGGCACCCCTGTGGAAACTTATTTAAGAAAGGGCAAAAATGCCACACAAGATGAAAGGACTCCGGGCTGGGGGGGGGGGGAAGGGAGAAACAACATGAAGGTCAGAGAAGGAGAGGGACAAGGAGCAGGCACCCACTAAAAAATAGCATCCTCAGGTACAAGGAACATGCATTTAGTGTCCACTTGTGAAAAAAACATTGGAAGTGTTTAATATCAGATGAAAATTTCTGAAAACTTCAACTCGATCAAGAACTGATTTTTTGCCCCCCTCTTATCCCGTTCTTCCCGTCCGTTCCCTTATCGATAAAATGCATCCAGCCTCTGTCACAAGAGGTAAGCCAACTGCAAGTCTTCACTACAAAACACTCTTTCATCCCTACAGTATCTCAGCTTTGTGCACTGAGGAAGGAGTTCTATAGGAATAAAGCTAGTACAGGATTCTTTAGCTGGAGTTATACTACACAAATGCAGGAGAGACAACAAATTAAAGCTCTTTGGAAATTTCAGTTCTGGCTCTGAGCGAGTCATTCAGCAGTTAAATGCTCAATAACAAAGTCCTGCTAGCATCCTGGACAGAACCAGTACGCAGAGAGCTGGCTGTTAACATCGATGAAGTCTCCTCTGAGCCCCTGTATTCTAAGATTTCAGACTTGACCAAGTTTGGGAAGACCGGCACGGCAAGCTGTCAACAGGTAATCTTCTGCTCAAAAGGTTTCCATAAAAAACCTGCAAGTTAGAGCTACTAATTCTTCATTTGCTTGATGCTTTCAAATCTTTTTTCTTTTTAGTTCTTTTTTCCTACTAGTACATGACACCTTGAGTTTACATGTCTAGCTAGTCACTGCACACACCACTCATCTTAGCTATCTGAAGGTAGGGTTCATGGGCATCAAACTGATTTAGAGCTCAGTAATCCATCCAGAAGATGGTCTAACAGCCCAATGAGAATATTTCTATGAAATAGCACATGCTGATATACAGAACTGAATAACTATCTGTGCATACATACCTTCTCACCCATGATTATGGGCATCAAGTGGTCTAGCAAATTGAATTCTGCCACAGGGATAATGATCGTACACTTAAGAACAGTGAAGGTTGTAAGTCGAGTGGGAATGTATTCCTCCAACGATGCTACTTCTTCTGAGCTTGGCATAGCTCTATTTCCATCCATAGTATCTACAATAAATCAAGATTACCTACTTGACTAAAATACACAGCATACCTCCTACAGCTGCTGATTCAGAAATGGTTAGGGACTAGCAAAGACTGGAAAGCTTTCCCTCTCCTTTCATAGTTAATAATTTTATTCCACACTGGGTCTACTCAAGGCTAAATGCAAGCATAACTGGTTTTTTCCTTACTTAGAAATCTGTATAGCTCAGAACTCATCTTAACAGTTCAATGTAGCTTTTTTCTATGCATTTTTACCCTGTATAACTATCACTTTAAACTAATAAATACACACCAACAGGGATACCTTCTCTAAGACTCAAAAATTGAGCCAGAGTTCTCAATAAAATAAGCCCTCCTTACTCACGCAGAGGCTTGTGATTGAAACAAGTGGCCTCCAAAGCATCTGAAGTTACCCCAGGAGTGTACTCAGCACTGATAGGAGGCATCACAATTAATTTTATCTTTATTTTAAATTTTCCTCTTTGGACTCAAAATCCCCTGACAGATTTGGAGTTTGATTATTTGCAAATTGCACCTTCAAGAACACAGACTTTGGTCTACTTTAATTCTGTATATATTTTCTTATATGCACTAGCAGCAAACCTGGTTTAGTTCTGCTGTATGGCTCATATTCATGTTCCAGAGCACAAACTATCATTTTCATTATCCGGTGTACCGCACTGCTATCCAGTCGAAGATTGAGTGGGCCCACAATGAGGCTTTTTGTGGACATCTCCTGAACATTTCCAAAATCTTCACTCTTGGCTGAAGAAAGGTCCTGCTGGTTCCCAGAAACTATAAGAAGTTTTATAAATAACAAATTTCACCAAACAATTATACTTTTTAATATACAGAAAATATAACAATGCAAATTGAACACATAAATACACTGTGACTTGTTGAATATGTTTAAACAAACATTATTGCTGCTTAATGCAAAGCAAAAAGGGCAAAATTCTGCCTCTCTCCAAACACAGCACAACTTAGGAACCTTTCCATTAACTTTGCATCTCTCAAACTTGGGATTCCCTCAAGGTATCCAAACTTCTGTGGCAACTTAACCCCAGGTGCCGATTGGGGGTGCCCAGGAGAATTAGGACAGCTCTGCATCAAATTCAGCACAGTCTTGGTATACAGGACGATATGCTCAGCAAAAGAACTAACTTTGTCCCTGAAAGCCCAACAGAAGCTGACAGTGAGAGCGTTTATAGCCTCTGCTTCCCTTGGTGTTTTGTTTACCATTTTGGAGAAGAAAAAGAAAGAGGACAGAAAGATACCATCTTATAAAATCTGTTCAAGTCTTCAGATGGAACTGAAGTTACAACTTCTTTAATAAATACTGAAAAAGACTTTTAAAAAAAAAAAATGTCTGCTATCAGTGCGTGCTTTATTTAATATGCACTTAACACACACCTTTGGCCTTCCAATTCTACACTGTATAATTATTATCAAGAAGTTTAAAAAAACCATAACATCATATAAAAAGTATCAAGAGCAAAAGCATTTAAAAGTAATAGCAGCCTACTTTTAAAAAGAAAAAACAGACTCACTGTGTACTGCATGTATATGAACAATACACTGAAGTGAGAGAACTTAGAATTAAATGGAACTATTCCAGAAAGTATAAGTGCAAAGAGAAAGTGATAGAAAACCTACTGGTTCTACAGAAGTTGGTTATCATAGTTTACTTTTAAAACTTTGCAGATGCATAAGAGATGATTCCTCATCACTGAGTATTCAGCATTCCATAAACTGTATGTCTAATTCTAACTGATAAAAAAAAGTCTTAAAATGAGAGCACTGCATAACAAACTGCCACCAGGATAGATAAATAGATACACATAAACAAAACATAATTTCCGAAGTTCACCGCGTTATGTCTGTAGGCCATGCAAACCACTGATCTGGGAACTAATAGGCTATACAATGTTTCAAGGAGGTTACTGTTTTGTACTGAAATACAAGGGAAAATAGAAAATTGAAGTTGGAAAGGAAGGACAGACAGAAATTCAATATAAGACTGCTGTGCGTAACTACCTTGTTTTCATTCAAAAAACCAGAAGTGATTAATGCACTTCTAAAAGTGACAGATGAAACTCCCGAGGTTGAAGTTATTCAGGAGGCACTTGTGGTTTAATCAGTAATCTTATGCTTCAGGAAAGGTTAAAGGTGCAAAGAATGTGTCAAACCAAAATTGCCTTGACAGATAAAAATCTTACAATCACAGTAACTACCTCCTATAACTTAAGTTGGGTGAGATTATTTTTTAGAGTAGGGTGGTGTGCACTGGCCATAACTAAAAACACAGTTCATGTCAAAACAAGAAATGTACAATGTAAACTTTTACATAAATACTTTCACATAAACACCACATATTAAACATGTAGCAAGATTTGTATTGTTTTCAAAATCTTGAGGTATTTATTCCTTTAAATTTGATTCCCCATATGGAAAAATTAGCTATAAAATAACTAGCAGAAAATATCACATAAGCTCTTCTGTGGAAAAAAAAATAAAACTTAAGGTTCTTGATTCTAGAGTTTTAACAATCATTTAAACCATTAATTTAAAAATGAATTACTCCATTCTTTTATGAAATCAGATATGTGCATTTTAAGATTAATAATCTGCACAACCTCTCATCCTTGCATAGTTCTTCCAAGGAGAAAATGACAGCCATGTTCATCCTCTGCACCAAGCAGATGATCAACTTCACACTTCAATCAGGGCTTCTCAAAAGATTCCGCCCCCCCCTCCAAGTCAATAATGACAATGTATTCTGGGGGGGGGGGGGGGGGGGGGGACCCCACCAAAAAGAGCACAACAAAGGAGTCTCGCGCTCCAAAAACAGTTTTGTTTCTTTTTGTATTGTG
>WTSP01026525.1:96888-141384 GCA_025331215.1 Actenoides lindsayi
ACCCCCCCACCGATATATTTATACTATTCAGTGGCTCTGTTGCCAAACATTTTGGATCTATAACATAGAAAGACAATAAAGTGACTGCCACAAGACAACTGATAATATTAAATATGCCAGTAGCTTAATTTTTTTTATATTTAACTAGTTTTCCTTCACAGTACATATTTTTTTTTAAAAAGAGTGGCTCCTATTCTGTTACAAATGTTATTACACTAGCACTGCAATAGCAATGCAGGCGATTGCACATACTAGAAAAGATACCAACACCAGAGGAAGCCAAAATCCTATGTACCACAGTCTAGTCTGAAAGGTATTCTGCATCTGCTTTTAAAAGCAAATGTACCCCCAATACTTCCTAGTTGAAAGTCTGATGCCATCATAATTGTAGCATGAATACGATATTAAAAGGTCTCACACTCAAATGACACTAGTTTTACACATTTAGGAGCTATCACACTTCTTTTGTGCAAAACAATGCACTACAGTGATTCATGTAGCTAGGAACTGGTATTGCAAAATACTACGACTTGAAGGTTTCTTCTTAGTTCTGCATCGAGAACATCATGTTCCTTAAACTCGGACCTCTGGATCCTACTAGACCAAAATACATTCCCATCTTACAGACAAACAAATCAAGGCAAGAAATCATAACTCCCTTTTACTGTCGAGTTGCACTGGATATGGAATGTGACCATAATATAAAAAGCTTCAGGTTCAACTCCACAGAATCTGCTTTGTCATGGTATTTACCTCCATCATTAAACAAACTTTGCCAAGCTTTTACTCCTAGTCTACCTGTCATGTCTCACTGTAAACTGAAACTGCTTTAGTGAAGAACTGATGGATGAGGGAGAGAATGAATCACCTTCCAAATCTGATAAGAAAATCCCAAGTGAAAAGTGATTCCACAGCAATTCTGAAGTGCCGAAAAAATTTTTCTGAAGTGCTCCCCATTACATTACTTAGGCTTACTGATCAATTATTTTTAAATTGCAATTATTCAAATAATATCTCAACCTCAAAAAAAATTAGCAGACATACGAGTTACTTAAAGGTGAGGCAAGAAACAAGTGGCACAGATTTTGAACCACCAGAACCAGGACAAGAGGCAGAAGATCTATTTTCTATTTTAATGGCAAAGGAGACGAAATAATGTGAAATATCACAACAAAATGTGCTTCCAGGCTGGGTACAAATCACAGGACAATTAATCTCAAAGTGATATGTAAGTGCAGATAGCCAATAAGGAGAGGAAGATTTAAGTTGTCTGACAGTGCCCATCCAACAAGGGGTTTTGTTTCATATCCCGCATACAAGTTCAAACAGATCAGTTGGAAACAGACTTTGCTCACTAGAAGCATAAAAAAGTTGCTTGCCTCCTGCACTCTATGTTAACCCACTTTTAAATCAGCAGCAGAAAAACTGGCCTGATATCTAAGCTTTTATGTAATAAGTAAAAACAAAAGGTCAACCTGTGCCTGTGACTCCTGCCTTTCAAAGATTTCATCAGATTTTTTTTGGGTTCTTATCAAGATATAAATGTGTTGCAAGAAAAAAGAAAACATCAAGACAACATAAGATAGATTTTTAAAAAGCATTTATAAAAATCTAGTTCTCCACAAAAAGGTTATAGTAGCAACAACAAAAATATTTAATATATCTCCTCAACTTAAGAACTTTATGATTTGGGAAGACTTAATTCTTACTCATTTTTTTTCATTTGCTACTCGTTTTAACTGCTGCTACCAGATGCTAGCATTTCTAGGTGCCTAAACATGTATTGCAAATTAATCAAATCTGGCCATCTCCATCTATCCGGCTTGATATCCACCCTCAGTGTCTGGGTTCTCAACAGCCAATGCACCACTATAGATGACCACAACAAAGTTACTCTCAGGCTGGCTGTTAGCTGCACAGGTCATTTACCCCACAAAAAACCTGAAAGCCTGAAGCACTGAAACACGTACACTGGTACAAAGATCATACGTACATCTCCATCTCTTTAACTCTCAAGAGAGGACAGACAAAAAGCACAGGGACAAGTAAAATACCCAGGAAAGTGTAATTTGGCACACACAACCTTTTATCCTGATGTTATTTCATTGAAAATGGGGATCATTTTCTCCACTGTTTAGGAATATCTCTCCTCTACCCAAACTGTCACACAGTGCACAGCTGCTTTTTCTCAGTTCAGTATGGATAAATAAATCCATTTCAGTTCTCTCATTGTTATCCTACTAGAACACTGCAGAGTCAATTCCTTCTCCAACAATGACTGCTCACTGAGAATTTCTTGCTGTCACAAGTTATATGCACCTGGTTTTCTCAGTCAACTCAAACCCCATATTCAGCCCAAAGCTGGCAATGTATTAAACTCATTCTTTTTATTCCACTGGTATCCCAAAAAATCCCCACACTACTATTCTTATCACCAAATTTTCAGTGAGAAGCATTTCAGTCTATGAAAAATTTGGGCTTTATAGGATCTATGCAATACTTTATTCTGTTCAGTGTTGTCAAAGCATTAACAACTCTCATTCATAAAGGCCTTCTTTAGTTTCATTTAGTTTTTTGAGAGTGAAGATCATGACTAATATCAGAACATTTCACACTCTTCTTTTGGGATGTAAAGGTACCGTTAGTATTGTCATTTTACACCTGGGAAACATGCTTCCTATACTGAAATCACATTTGCCATGGATTTAATTACATGAAAGGGAGAAGAAGAAAAAACAACCCGAACTTTCATAATACAGAATGTCATATCTATGCCAAGCTGCTTGCTCAGCATCTCTTCACAGTCATCATGCAGACCCACCTCAACTGTCTGCCCACCTGCCCCGCACTCCTTCCTCAGCCATGCAACTTTTCATTTCTAGTCAACCGCTTGCATTTCTTTCCCCAGCAAGTGCTAGACTTCCTCTGCTTAAGCTTTTTCTGTTCTTCAGATGTCCCAGATCATTCTTTATTTAGCCAGCTGTAGCATTTCAGTCTTAGATCATCAACCTCAGCAACTCCGTCCAACTAAATTCCAGCTCCCCCTTGCATCCCGTGCTCTTGTCCTCTTTCACACCTAAATCATTTCCATCTCTAGTCACATGAGCCAATTTTTGCCACCACAAACCAAAAGCTTATTTTCAAGTCCCAGCCGGCCACAACTCCAACTGCTCGTTCTGCCGCAGGCTCTCGTCCAAATCCATCTCCCTTGCACGTCTCTCTGCACCCGAACACATCCATTTCCTCCCTCACACTGTCAGTACAGTCACACATCCAAGCTCACAATTCAGGCAGTCCTCAGCGCCTCAGAAGCACAAGTCCTGTCCAGCTCTAAGCAGAATGGTCCCATAGGCATGCAGTACTGAGTGAATTTACATACCAAAGTGAGTTTCCACCTTTATTTCTGACCTGTCATTTTACCTGTGTAATTGGAATGTTTTCAGCTTAACAGGATCTGAGCAGACTTTACTCAGGCAGCAATATATTCATGACACTGTTACCCTGCTGCTACATCTCAGCCTTAGTCTTACATTTGGGTATACAAGAAAAAATAAACTGCTGCTGGAATATTCTTAGATATGGATGGGTAACTTATTTTATGTCAACAATGACATCATAAAAATAAGTTCCATTCAAAAGAGTAAGAAAGAGTGATAAGTGAACTCAGTAAAGTCTTTAAACAGAAGGGGTGAAGACTGCTTACTAATAAATACTGGATGAAACCGTTTAATGAATCTTCAGAACCCTTTCAAAGAGTTATAAAAATATAATCTATGAAGGAGGTCTGTATATTATTAAGCTATAAAGAATTTAGGCACAATTCCAGTGGAATTTATCTTGGATTTCACAAAGCGTTACTCTTGGAAAGAAAATGTGGCTAATATAGCTCACCAGATAATACATGTCATTTATTATTGTACATGATTACTTTTTTTTTTTTCCTGAAGATAGTAGCACATTTGAAGTTTCCTCAGAAAAGTTCACATCTGTGGTTGGAAGTTTGGATGACAAATGCACCAAGAAGTGCTAAGAAAGCAGGTGGGGTTCCCCCCCCCTTCTCAGACACAGATATAATACGAAGTCACAACTACAAAACAATTAAACTGATGGCATGGGTAACCTGGTTAACGTCCATCGGGCACTCCTGCTTAACTACACCGAACGAGAGAAAAAATCATTAGCTATTTAAAAGTTTTCTTTCTGTACATGTCCACGGATGTGCACGTGTGTACATACACCTACATATATACTAAACTATGCAGGGAACATGCATAAACCATGGGAAGGAAAACAGTTGGTAACAAGTTTAGCCTCTATGTGGCAAAATATTCTGCAGTGAAGATGAACAGGGACTTCTCTAACTGCTTCTACAGTTCTGGCTTGGCCACTCAACAATTGTCATCTGTTTTGTGTTCTGAAGGAGATAATTCTGTCAAATAGATATGAAAGCACAATCAAACACCATGACAATGTTTGAGCACAGCATAGTTGAACAAAAATTGCACAGAAAATTACAGAACCCCTCCTTGTTCTTTGCAACCTTAGCAGAATTTCTCACCCTTCTGCCAATTCTTGTGCACATCTGTGTAAAGTAACACAATATTATTTCTTTCTTATATGGCTATTTTATTAAAAACTAGGAAGTCACATTCACAGTCGTTCAAAAAAAAAAAAAAGGGGGGGGAAAAAAAAGAGAATGCAAATGAGACTTACAGACAGCTTTTGCAACTCAACCTTCCTGAGGATATGCATTAGAAGTCAAGATGATGAGATGAATTGCCAATGATTTTACTCACATTTGGACATAAGAATCTCTAATTCCATTCCGGATGCAGGAAAGACTGAGTACTTGTCAGCAAATGCCCTTTATTTTAACCTTAATCTTCGCTTAAACTCTATTTCTGTTTCATCACCAATCTCACACCCTAACCAAAAGAAGTCAAATAAACAAACCCTGTGTACTTGTCCTGTCTGACTTCCATCCTCTTCCACTGTTCATCCCAGTCTTCTCAATACCAAGCTAATCTTTGTCTCCAGTCCTTACATGTTTTCATCTGAAACTCTCTGTTCTTTCAGTGTCTTTCCTATATTCAAATGGTTCTACTCGCCCTACTGTCTCCAGGAATCTTGCTACAAAGTTCAAGTAATTCTAAACACATCATCATTCTCCACAGCATGAAAACATGGCCAAATCTGGGCGAACTTTGATATGAATGAAAGACAGACATGAATGGTACAAAAACAACCCTCCGTCTGAAAGCAAGGGTAAGGCAACTCTGCACAGAAAGTTCTTCACCCTTCCAGCAAATAGCAAAATTAAAACATTGGTCAGGTGCAAGAAGTTCTTAAAATGCACTTTTCCCCCCCTAAAAACTGTATGCTCTAAGTCTCAAGAGAAAATTAGTATTTTCAGAATGTTAATTAAGTACTTGATTCGTGTATCTTGCATAACAAATTCAACATTTCTTATAAGGCAAATATTTCTAGTGCAAAAAACTACTTGAGCTTTAGAGAAAACACAAGAAAATTATTTACAGACATCTTATTTGCTCAGTTTCACCTAGCAGGAGCACAACGCAAGAATTCTGCACCTGGCATGACAGGGAAACTTATCTGTGACAACCAACATGGAAAGCTATCTTTTGGAAAAAAAATTCCACTGCAGTTATTTTTCCAATAATGTGTTTGTATCTCTGAAATCAGAGAAAACGGCCAAACCGGATAAAAAAATCGTAATTTCTTACGTAAATTAAAACTGAATATTCCTTCACCAGACCAAAATCGCTTCATTTCATCATTTACACAGTTTCATACTGCTGTAATACATAAGCATAGCTTAAGAGTGCTGTGTCACTCCCACACAATTTCAAGAATTTTCTAGAAGTTACGATGCTCTTAGCTGTGCAGTAAATATCGCCATGTACTCTCCCAGACCCCAGTTCAACCGTGGAAAGATAATCAAAGCTTACGTCTTGAGGAGGTTAAAATTAAAACACAAATCTCTAAATAAATTCCCTGTTTTGACGAGTAGATTATTTTTTGATACACGAAAGCATAAACCCAAGAAGATTCACAGTTCAGAATGACAGTCTGCCCTTCCTCTTCTTTTATTTAGTGATTGATACATTATAAAAACTTCAGATTCATGTTTGCATGCTCAAGATCATGACACTCCTGATTAAATTGCTACAAAATAAATTATATTGTAAGTAAGTATGACTGTTTGACTCTTGAATATTCTGAGTTTATATTTTACATAGAAGTGAATAAATAGGAAAGTATTTAAGGTCTAATATAGACTTAGACATCCCCCCCCCCAGATTTTCACATAAACTAAGCACATATACACCTTTCTTGCATTGCTGCAAATTCCTAACAATTCACTTAACGTAAAACCTCAACACTGAAAACCATGACATGATACAACCGGAAATAAAAATACAGCAGCTAAGTTGGTAGTCCCTAGCAAAGCCAGGTAAAACTGAGGATGGAGTGAAAGGTTCACAGCTCAAAGTGCATCGCTATTGTAACCCCAGCAATATCTGGGAAGCAGCAGAGAGGAAGTCACCACGCAAAGGTAAAGAGAACTCACCTCTCACCAGTGCAATGCGCCTCGAAAGAGTTATGTCATAGTAAGTTACAATGAAAGATCACGTGAAAGAAGGAATACGTGTTACAGGAAAATAAAGAGCTGAGACTAGATGATGTAAAAGGACAGAACTACAAAAAACACAGTGCCAAGTAATACTTTGCTGCTTAGAACAAGTGCAGGTAGATCTAGTCCCAGTGATCAGTTTCGAGGCAGATGGAAAAACACATCACTTGGAAACTGGCTGCAGACACGTTTGAAGAAAATAAAAGTGTCCAAGCTGCCTATGGACAGATGTTTCTGCACAACACAGTGACAGATAAATCCAAAGGACCCTACTGTGCCACAGATCCTAAAATGGTCTTTATTTTAGATAAAGATTTACCTCAGTTTAGTCAGGACTATCAGAATACTTTTCAGAACACAGCATGAGAAAGCTGTTGGAGTCCTGCATACTTACACCGCACAACCAGCTGCCTCTCACAACCCACAGACCACCACAATACTTTGCAACAACAACCCTTGGCCATTTGAATTTGTAAAAAAGTGAAGTTCATGTTTTTAGCATTTCTTTTTAAGAAGTAAAAACTATATTTACCTTTCATGTTTCCCAACGTATCTTTAGTGTGGCAAATCAAATCTTCACTTTCCCCATCCTTGAAGTTGCCTATTTCTCCATAATAAAGAGCAATCCCAAGCTGCATTATACGTATAAACATAGGAAGCTGCTGATCAGAGATTGAAAGTTTCAGACTTTCAACTAAGGTGTGAATCTATAACATGAAAGAACAAAAGCAATTAATATCAAAGCTGTCATCACTAAAGCCAACTTTCAAATCATACAACTCCATAGTCATTTTGCATGCGCATTCTGATTTCTAAAAACAGAAGCTGCAACACAAACCCCACACAGCACAACTTTGGGTTGCTACACGAGAGATCTTCAGGTTGAAAAATATATGCAAAATACCTGGCATTTACCTTAACTGATTGGTTTATAAGTGTTGCCAAAGACATTTCTGAAATATAAGTCACGTAACTGCATCTGATTAAACTTTTATTTTCATTATAGAGTTTCATAAAAATCTCTGCATGTTAAAGAAAAACTAAGTACACTGGTTTTAATATACAAGGTTCTTCATTTCCATTCTTAGATTTATAACTAGTCAGAGCAGGGGAAAACAAGCAAAACAAACCAAAAGGCAGGAGTGAAAGGTAGTTTGTGTCCCCACCATGTCAGCATTCCGCTTCTGCACTACAAAATGTGAATGTGTCACCTCATGTCAGATGTCCACGAGTAATACTGCACCTCTGCTCACTAGGAACTAAGCTTGCTTGCTAATCCATTTCACATGGTTCACTACATAGTGTTAATACACTGAAGTTTCTTGTTATTTATGAGAGTTTGAGCCACATTTGAAACAATGACATAAATAAAAAAATCCCTCCCATCTCATAGCAGTCACCTTGAAGTATACAGTATTCTTTTTCTATAACAGATTATCTGCAGACCTTCCCCCCCCCCCCCTTAAAAAAGTAAACATGAAGCTTTACAACTATTAAGAAAAACAGGAAGCAATGCTCTCAAATATTTTCTTACATGCCATTACTGTACATGGACTAGTTGCATCATATGAACAAAATGCAAAAAGCAACAGCGTTAACTTTTAATCTTACTTGAAATTTCAACGTATATTTCAAAAAACCTCAAAACTTCACAGGTGAGGTAGTAGGAAAAAAAATTCATTTGGATACCTACTTTAATAATAGATGGCATTTTGGAGTTGAGGTTATCATAAGTAAAATGCAGACGAGTCCTGAAGGAACACTTATACAGCAGAGGTTCCTGGTAAAATTCAATTTTACCACTAGCATTTCTCTTATCAAGACATACTGTGCAATCAGAAAAGTTGATCATCTTTCTCAGTACCAGATCGGTGGCTTTTAAAAGAAGTAAAAGAAGTTAAAAACATACATTGCACAAGAAACTTAAGTTGTACATACATGTTCTTATCTAGAAAAAAAACCAAAACAATGCAAGATAGTTGTGTGGTCACCATTTAAATCATCAGCGAAGTACTTGCTTATTGTGATTAAAGAGAATAAATTCATGTGTCACAGATTACTTCAGCTGACCACTTCAAAAGTGAGGACAAATTAGTTACACCCAATTCAACTGTTCACTCCTTCCCTGTACCTTAGATCTGTTCATAAGGGTACTGCCTCAAGTGCAAGCATAAGACCAAGAAATATTATTCTTGCTATTCTCCCAGAAAGAATCTTGCGTATTTTCCCCAAACTTCTATTTTTAATCTTCCAAAGCAAAAAAAGAGCAATTATCATGATCTTAACATGAAACATACATTGTAATCTTTTTGTATTAGTTTCTAATAATTTTAGTCAGAACGAGGAAACGGGTTCAGTGGTCAGGAAACCGGTAATTAAATTTCCTCTTCTACTGGAAATCATCTGTGTGATCATAAAATATTCTTACTGTGCCAAAATTCCACCTCGACCAAACGCCCTTAAGAACACCTAGACTTCCAGGTGGACATTGGCAATTCAAAGCCAGAGACATTCAGATACCGAAGCAGAAGATGAACCCCAGGAAGCTGTCGCATGCCCTGCGATCGGCACGCCAGGCCTCCGGCACTGCAGCACGCTTTACCAGCTCTCCAGCCAGCCTGCTGCGAGGTTCAGCATCACCACAAACAACTGCGAGGAAATGCCTGAAGATGCTACTGCTCATTCACAAAAACAGAAACAGATTGTCTAAACACTCGCTGCCAGCAGCAAGCACAAGAGGAAATGCAGTCAGAGAAGGAGGGCAAGTATGAGCAGACAGGACTATAAAACATGTTGTACAATTATCTGTGACAGGACAAGGGGCAGCGGGCACAAACTGGAACACAGGAACTTCCACCTCAACGTGAGGAGAAACTTCTTCTCTGCGAGGATGACAGAGCACAAAAACAGGCTGTCCAGGGAGGTTGTGGGGTCTCCTTCTCTGGAGACTTTCCAACCCCACCTGGCTCTGTTCCTGTGTGGGCTGCCCTGGGTGACCCTGCTCTGGCAGGGGGGTTGGACTCAATCTCCAGAGGTCCCTCCCAACCCCTGCCATTCTATGTTTCTATAAAAGTTATGAATTAAGAATGACTATAATTGGCTCTTCAAAATAAAGGGCAAGGGAAAAATCTGATAAGAAATAAAACCAGGAACAAAGTATCTTACTTCTGACAGAGACATTTTTATTAGACTTGCAAATACCTATACGAATTTACGACTGCCTTCACTGATACCTAAAACCAAAAATTGTCTACTTACCAGAGATGTCCATAAAAGCTCGATCCCAAAACTCATCCACTGTATAGCATTCTGCAGAAGTGATATTGACTGAGAGAACAATATCATCCTCCACATATTTTAGTATGAGATTGTTGATCACAATGTTGACATTGTTCACAACGCGCCGAATCAAACTCTGAACGTAACCTGTAAATTAAAACAAATTCTTAAGAGTTATAAGGAAAACATGCTGTCAGATTGATTTATTACTGATGCCATTATTTCCAATTTGTATTCTTTTAAAAAGTTAGAATTACAACAAACCAAGTATCATTCTCTTTGATTTATCAAAACAAAATTTAAAAAAAAAAAAATTAAAAAAATTCAGAGGACTGAAAGCTCTTATCATTCCGTGCAGTTAAATCAGCCAGCATGCTGGAAATGCAATAAACAACAGGAAAAAAATACTGTAAATACTAGGAATAGAATATAACACAAGATTGTTTTTGATAGAAAGAATCAACTTTTAAACTAATTAATAAAATGGAAGTCTCTGGATTATAGTAAACAGAAACTTCATGATAGTGACTTTTTACCGGAAAGGTAGAGCTAGGTTTTGAGAAGTGAACCCCAGTGACTAGGTCCCTTTCCAAGTACACAGATATTAGGCTTCTTCGGCCCCTCACCTGGCTTTTTAAAAGTTAAGTAAACATTAATATGCCTAGTACTATTTTTTTCCATCTCAAAGCTAATATATCCACACCGTGCTCAGCAAGACCCCTGTGAGATATAACAAAATCAATTTCTGTCAACAACCCAAATAGTAAGCACCTGCACCGAAGCCTGTTGGGAAGAAATCCACTTCAATTTTTTCAGACATAATGTGATTGGGAAAGTGATCTCGTCTATGAATTCCCAGTATGCAGTAAACACTCATATTTTAACAATATGGTAAAGAAATTAAATACTACCCATACTCATGTCTTTTATGTATGCTATGGAGCTAACATATCAGTGCTGGAATACAGAACAAGCCTTAAAATGTCTGCGTTTTATTGTCTATATCGTTACGTTCTATCTAAAAATATATATTAAAAAAATTATATTTAATACATGCTATAGCAGTCTGGTTTGGTAACTACACGGAAAAAAGCCAGTTAATGATACAGGTGCAAATTAACAGGCTTCGAGAGTTCTTTCTGAAACCTGCAATAACCAATACTCATTTATATCACCAATTTTAATTCAAATAAAACTTAAAATGCTTTTCAAAACTCTGAGGTCACTAGGAGTAGACTCGGGTTGCTATTTCCATTCTACTCTGTTCTTTGTAGCTATTCGTCGTTTTTTTTTCACACTCAGATATTACTTTTCATCTTTGAGTATATGGAAGGTTTTAACATTACATAAGTGATTTTCTTGAGTTCCACAACTGCAAATCTACACAGCTGACAGACTTTTTTCCTTTTTCAGCATGCAAAGCCTCTAATCACATCTTCTATTAAACATAAAATATACTTCTAGCACCTATTAGCAGAATACTTTGATTCTGATCAGGTACACGTCCATATTTTAGAAGTATTTCAATATTAAAAACTCAATTGTAAAACATATATCACATTTCTTATCATAACTCCTCTTGCTTCATCTTATACTACTCCTGAGCATGTGTCACCCTTTGAGCAAAGCTAGCTCCAGAGGCACAGAAACAGCAATTTTACGTCTCCTGCCATGTTAATAGGATCGCAATTGTATTAAAACAGAATGTGGATAATGTTGTCTACAGAAACAAGAAACCCAGAAATGCGGTGAAAAATCAAAATTTGGACAGCTTAGTACTGTTCAGATTTCTAACGTAAGTGAATTGACCTTTTTAGCATATCAATCAAGAAAAGGAAAAAAACTGCTGAAAAATATGTGGAATAACTTCTTTTTAAGAACTTTCTCACTGACTTCTTAAAATGGTAATGTATTTTTAGGTTACAGGAATTCAGAAAACCAGATGTATTATTTCAATATCCAAGGGGCATAAGAGACCCATATTCATTACTACAGTGGTGTAAAGTAGCCTGTATATAAATAGAAGCAGGCACAAAGCATTCTGTTGCTTTTCTTAAGTTCAGCATAGAAGTATTTTGCTAACTACATAACTAGCAACTATAAAATCAGAACTACTAATTTAATTATGATTTTAAAGCAAACTACTGATTTCATTGAAGAAAATGAAGGTGCTGCTCTACAGGTCCAAAGTTTTTTCAGTACTTTCCATTCAAGGGTCTTTCAAAGTCAGTCTAATTTACATTTTCCTGCTGTGAACAACTAAAACATTACAAATCAGCATCAGAGCAGGAAGAAAAAAAAAAAAGAAAAGAAAAAAAAGAAGAAAAAAAAAGATTAAGAACACACATCTGTGTGTCTTTCTGCCTGAATGCATAAAAAGAGGAGCTGAATCCTATCTTCCAAATGGAACAAAGGTTTGTGGATTTGATAAAAATGTTGTTTCACATTTCTGTGAAGACCTTTCCAAAGTAGTGGTGCAATATATTATTACAAGTACCATACAGGGACCATCTTCCCAATGAAGTTTAGCTTCAAATATACTCACTCAGATTCTCACGAGTGAGGAACAGTCTTTTCAGAAAAAATGAACGTAAATTTTAGTTCTTAACATTCAAAAGTAATAAAAACATCAGCAAGTTCAAGTATAATACAGTTGGGGGAGGGGCAAGGTTTTATTTTAAATACAAGTAGGAGAAAACAGGTGAAGGTTGCTTTTTATTCCTGTAATTCTTAAATATAATACTATAACCATTTTTGGTTATAATTCAAAGCATTCTATGATGAAGTGACTATAAATACTAGAAAAATCTGTAGGGGTAAACTCTCTCCTGAGCTGCAGCACAAAATCCTTTCTTCCCACTCTCCAGAAGCCAGCAGGCTGCACTGTGCAGCGAGAGCTACGAATGCCATTTCAGAGCCAACCCTCCAAAATACTGCAGCACTGTGGTCCCCAGAGTGGTCTATTCATTCGACAGCACTGACTGAATCAGACCAGGCACACCTAAACACCTGAGGTTTAGCAGTGCTCAACTGTTACCAAAGCAACATTTTTAAGTCAACTCTGCCTCGCTTCATCTCTGAGAACACAGCAGAGCTCAAGGACAAACCGACCCTTCCACAAATTACAGCTGTAGTATGACACCTATATTCCGCAAAGACTAAACCAAATCTAAACAGACGAGTCAACATCTTACTAGCAAAACTATGTTCTATACCACAGAGCATAAAATCTCCCCATAAGGAGATTGATGAACTCATGGAGGCTGCTCATCACATAGGAACTCCATATTCAACAGGGTTACTTACGTATCAAAACCCTAGATCTCTAACTGCCATTGAACTTTGCTTCATGGTGAGTAAATTACAGTCCACTCAATAAGGTAACAGTTCGCTAACGCTCTCTGAATCATGAGACTTCACTAGCACCATATTCCATGCAGCGGAAGAAGAAATGTGGTGACAATGAAGAGGGTGATAGTGCCCTACGATTTCACAACAGCACAAAGTACATCCACAGCCTGTCAAACAGCAACATAAGGCACCACTAGAGCTGACAACTTGCTACGGTGCTGCAAGTAAGAGTACGTGCAATTCATATAAGCACATTAATCATTTGTAATGACCAAATATTCGTAAAAGACAACAGGCAAACCCATCTGCGATGAGCATGTTGCATTTGGATCTGTGCAAACATGGCTTTTGGAGCGTTTTAACTTCGTAAGATGCCAGCATTACAATAAGCAGACCTCCAGCCTCTCACTAAGGGTACAGCTTTCAGAGAGATCTGTCCAAGGTACGGAGCAGTGGGTGCCAAGAGTCCTGCCATTCCAACCCACTGGAGTTTATTGGATCTCAGAGCTTTAAGAGAGCCTCCAGATCTGGATCCGGGTATCCATTCCAAAGCAAGATGATTCCCTGTAGTATCTAATACTCCACACACTAAATTTCAATGTTCTTTTTTGATTTGAGGTAAGTATCAACTTTCATTAATAAAGACAGGGGAAAAAAAGCCTCACACAAAACTATCATGCCTTTAACCCATCTAAAATTACTTGACCCGCAAAGGCAAATTTCAGTTCATTCCACTACTCTTAAATTCCATTTTTCTGCACAAAACAACACCTCATACTCCAAATTTCTGTGCATATTCAGAAGCAATAGTAATCAGATATACAGTTCCTTGGATATTTTTATATCGTGTAAACATCTCCCAAGTTCAACTGAGCTCAATTCCATGTCAGGACAAACACCACAACAACAACAGGAAAAGAAAAGAAAAAGGCAATTAGCATCTCATCCAGCAGACACAGCTGGAAACATCTCTCAGAATTGTTACTCTCGTAAAGAGAAACCCTTACGTTTAAAAGTGTCCTAAGAATATTAAAAATAATAAAAAACCAACCTGGAAACATAGAGGAATAGCACTTGGAGAACCACTGAGCAGTTACCAAGCAGCAGAAAACGCAGTGAAATAGAACCAGAGCAGCAGAGAAAAGCCACGCTATCCCTACAGTATGTTTCTCATGCTAATCCAACTTGTGCTATAAATGAGTACTGTCAATTTTATTAAACAAAATGGAAAGCAAAGAGATAAGGATTAACTATGCTTTAATGCAATTTGGTTCTATTTTATAATATTCAAGTGTTTTGCTCACATTTTAATGATTTGTAGGTGGACAGAGGTATAATAGTCTAGCTTAGATGCTGTGGGCACCTGAATGGCATTTAGGTATTTCTACCACTCAAATAGAAAGTGGGCTGGGAAATTAAGGATTACCTGGAGGTAAATCAGGGTCGGGGGAAGCAGAGTGCTGAACTCGACGTGCTTTCACTGCTGATTTCATGCTTTCTGTAGTACTGCGGTTTGTTGAACTGGAACCACAACTTTCATGGTCTTCCTGCTAAAGGAAAAGAAAGCAAATGAGTCAACCAAACTAAAAGAAAATAAATATGGGGATAACAACTTGGTAAAGATCTGGTAAATTAAACGTCTGTTACTGCTTTGCCATCAATTCAGTCCTGTACGCACATCTAAATACAAATATACCAACAAAACTAGCTGGACAACAAATAATTATTTCCAATTAATACTTTCATTAACTTTTTTTTTTTTAAAATCCCCAGTCATTTCATTATTAATTTCAACTGAGCACAGCTGCATTTCTGCTGAAGCATTCTTTCAGAGCCCCTCCAACTACAAAAACAAATAGGAGAAACAAAGCGACTTTCTAAGCTTACATGCCAATTCATGAAACTATCTCAGTTCCAAGATGCAGGAAGGACAGGACTGACAACAGCTAACTGAAGCTGATTCATAAAGCAAAATACCTGTGCAGACCTCTAAAATAGTAAAATATGCCCCAAAATAGATAAATGAACTGCGGGCACCTGCTCCCCTTGAGCTTCTCTATAGCTCTATATTCATCTTACGGAATTCAGAAGCAGGAAATATGGCCCGTAATTAGAGAACACGATATAAGCCCTGCAAGATGAAATTCACAGGCACAGGAAAATCTTAGTTAGCTGAATTTACAGTTTTAAATGCCACAGTAGTGTTCCCATTACGTTACAGAATGACAGTTTAACTACAAGACTGAAGTGCAAGACAGGCAAGAAAAGCAATGCAAATACGTGTGTTAGAAGAGCAGGTTAGAGAGAGAAAGTAAATTCTGACCCAAGCCAAATTATCTCTGATAGAATGAAATGCTCTCTGGGTCATGGCACTACTAGGATCTCACAGCACATTCACAAAACAAAGGGTTTGGAGAACGAATGTCAAGTCCTGCAGTATGAAGAGATATTCTCAAGTCCTCTACCCAGTTTTTGTACAGGATAGATCCCATGTTTCCCTGCACGCTGCCTGCTGGTTTTAATAAGCTCAGAGAAATTACCAAGTGGAATCTTCACATGACTTAATGTTTTTTGAATGGGGGGGGAAGTTACATGTAATGACACATTTTAAACAGAAGCCTACAACTTCACAAGTAATTGAAGTCACAGTTTCCTTCCTTCCACTCCGTATTTAAAAAAACACAACACGGGGAAATTCTCTGATAAAGTGGAAATAGCATTGCACTAAGAAAAAAAACATGATGAGCAATAGAATCTGATCTTGGGGAAAAAAATAGGAGGCTGAATTTATTTGGAGAAAGTGCAGGAGACAGAGCCATTCATACATTAGAAGGGCAGAAGATGCTTCAGAAAGAAGGATGAGTTACCCTACAAGATTTGAGATTCTCCAGTCATCAATACAGTATTGAAACACACTGGGTTGGGCCTGTGGGGTTTTATGGTAATTTGGTCATTTCACTCAGATAGCACTTTCCCCACTCCAAGGCACGAAACAGAAATTTTAGTATTCGGCAGAGTTTAGAATCAACTCTGCTTGGAGAGCATTTGTTTGGTTTCTTATTTCCAACAACCTTCAGATGCTTTTCACTGAGGAATGCGAGTTGACGGCAGCACACCTGAGCAGTGACAGTTTCTCTGTTTTAAAGTAAAAGGGCAGAGAACCCTTAGATTGTGTTAATTTTGAAATATATTAAACTATCAAACATTAACTTATCAATAAATCCAATACAGTAAGCTTTTGATATTTCCCTGAGCTATGGGTCTGTTATGATGAGAACTGGCTGCAACCATTTCCAGTAATTTGGACCTAAAAGTAATGAAATCAAAAATGTACATATTCCAAGATGGTACCAAAATGCAACACAAAAAATTTCTCTCAAATATATCTATGTGACTTAATACACATGAAGTTACAGAGTACACCTATGTTTAAGAAGACTTTTCAAATGTTTGGTCAGGTTGAAAAGTTCTTTATTAATCTGGGATAACATCCATCCATCTCCTTCCATTACACCATCATCAAAACCATCTGAGAGCAGCACGAGCACACGCGATTTTTCACAACGGCTACTGAGAGTTTATAAAGCAAATGCATTCTTTAATTACTGGAAAATGACAACAGTGGCCATGACCTTATAGGAACTACACTCCTATGTAGCTGCATATTCCAAGTCTTTCTGTACCTGCACGCTTCTGCTCAATGTTAACTTCTAAGAACACACTATTAATTTCTTGAACATGTGGCTGTCTCATAAGCCCAGAAGTAAAACACGTTCATTAAAGAGATGGGAAAAAGTTCCAAGCGAACTGCCAAAACTAGCATAATTATGAAACTATTTAACACTGGAACCAACTGGAGTCACACACGGTGTCTAGATCACAGTGATGTCATCAGAAACACCCAGCCAAAAGGCACTAAAAACTCTGCGCTCCCATAAATCCACCTCACACCAGATGACAAACATTTCAAAGTTGAAGTCAAAATTATACTGGGGGTGGGAAGGGAGTTACATTCTAGAATTGCTAATAACTGCAGTTATAGTATGAGATTTGAGAAACGCCTGTTCATTTCAGCATTGATGAGAGTGATTCCAAACAACAGTCACAACAGTGGAAAACTAAAAATACTCATGATGTATCTAGAGAGATGATTTTTAAAGAAAGTAACACTCATTTACAAAAATACTTTTTCCCACTACCCTGTATCATAGGTAACTTAAATGATTTTAACATGAGGTCCTGCTTACGAGTGTTGTTACACAAACAGACTGGGGATCAGGACAAATAAAAGTTTGCCCAACCAGCTTCCTGTTTCCCTTCTGACAAACGTGCCAGACCAGGTACTCGGCTGAAATGGAAAGAGCGCTATAGTTACTTCTACAACTACACAATCCCCAAGTGACATGCTAGAGACAACTGAGCTAGTAAATTCACACGCAAATTCCTCCGTTTTCTACTGCAATATAAAACAGTCAATGCAAGATTTAAAGCATATTCCAGTTATCAACACCTGAACACGTAACAGACGATGTTCATTACGATCTTTGCTACTAAGTGGACTTTATTACCTTTGTACATTACTCTGTTCTCCAAATGTAAATTACGTGACGCGCTACAGAAGAGAAATACCAAGGAACGCGAGGCAGAGCTGCAGTGGGAAAGCACCTTGATGAGTGAGGGGAATAAACAAGGGTCATCTAGTTGAGAAAAATGGACAAAACAGAGCAATCAAAAAATAATTTAATAAGGTGTTAGCCTGCATTTGCATCTCGTTGCATCTGATCTCAGCTGATGTTACATTCCGAGACACAAGCAGCAGCAGTGACCGACAAGGCAGACAGAGACAGCGGTACTGGACTGGGAGGTTACACCACTTCTCCGTCTGTTCTCGTAAGCCATGTTTTCTTAACTCTGTCTCAGCACAGCACAATGTGCTCTGAAAGAGAGGTACGAGTTCAAAACCCAGGTGGAAGCTGTGGGCAGGCTAAACCCCTGCCACAGCAGCCCCAACCGAAAGCCAAGCGGCATGCAGGAAAGCTGGGGCACTGGAGCTGCAGCACGTGGGCTGTCTGCCTGTTGATTTCTGGGCAACGGCCTCTCCCTGGGATGCTGCTGCTGGTCTGATTAGCTGATTATCCAAGGTATCCAAGGGGAATGTTCCTTTGTTTAGACCAAAGAGAGCTGTCAAGAGTCCAAAAGGCTACGATGATACAGCCACAGGGCCAAAGATAAATAAACCAGGCTATTCTCACTAAGTGCTCCTCAGAAATAAGCCCCAATTTCTCAATGCTCAAGACACAGCGAGAAAAATGTCTTTGAGAGAAGCGAGTTAAAAAAAAATCTCTTCTTCCTATTTTGGAAAGAAAGTTATATTATAAACCGTTAACGGTTCATCTGGTAAAGTTTCTGATACATTTATTGCGTTTTTAAAAAATTATGAGGCCACCTACCATGATGGAAGTGCTTTTTAATAGAAATAAGCATCTCAGAATGGCTTTTCTGCAATTCCTCCTAGGATAAGCTTTTTAAGATTTCACTCTTCCTCACATTACGAGAAGTTTGGCCAATGCACAGGGTGGGGGCATCTTAACTCTGTAACAGTATTCTGTGAGCTACAACATTTTTATTCTCATTTCCAAATTGTGCTCCGAAACAACCTCATCTAATAAAATTAAGAGCATTAAAAGAACAGGTATCTAATTAAAAAAAAAATTTACCTTTAAAAATTACGTCTGACCAAACCAGAATATCTGTTTCAAGTTGAAGGGGTTTCTGTGCGTGCACGGGAACTGCAGAACAGCCTGTTGTGCTGTGACCCAGCCCAACCCACGACCACGGGGCTGTTACAGGACCCCCTGCCCCCAGAGAGCTGCGGCTGCTGAGCGGATCGACGGCACCACGGCCAACACTGGCACCCTCACCCCACTGCAGCTCTTCTGTCTGTAGTAACCCTAGTTAAGACAGTTGAGATCTTTGTGTGCCATTTTGGAAGACACTGTGCCAAAGACTGAACATACTCTCATCCTTGGTACAGGTCTCTTGAAATACTCATTCAGCGTGGCTGAATCACATCACTGATTCATTAAGTAACATCTGGGAACCATTAGCAAAAACTTGGCCATTCAGGTCACTCTTCCTACAGTAAACCATTCCACCTGCTAGAGGACTAGCACTAGTCCCCAGACCTACTGCAGCTGGCACCAGACTCTCCACCAAGACCTGGCTTTTCTTTGCTGTGGCAGATTACTAAGGGTACTTGTTTCCCCGGCTCAGTGTCCTAGTGGCTTGTAGTTGCAGCTCCATTTCATGCTTTCTTTAGGGGGTACTTTCCCCTACCACATTTCCTACTGCAGTTTATTAGAATGCCAGACTCCATGTGCAAGAATTCTCTCCGCTGAGCACCTGCCAAGATGTAGTAATAATTTTTATTACAACATAACCTTGCCACTCACTTCCTTCAGAGGAAGGTAGTATACTCTCCAGACCAAATTTTCTCCTAATCCCAAGCACTACTGAGCAGCATACCTACAGCAGGGCCCCAGCACATTGAGCTCTCAAATTTCCAACATCATGACGAACCTCTGACACGTGACAGAGAAGTCTGAGGCACAAAGCTTTGCCTGGAGAACTTGCTATCCAAGAAGCTCTTTTCATTGCTGAGCACCATTTGGGCAGTGTGTCACTTTTGGCAGCTGCTGGGGGTGGAAAGAGAGGAAAGGAGGCAATGAAATGGCAAAGGATTATACATGCCAGTGCCAGAAGGAGGAGTATACCCACAAGCGTCTCCCAAGCTGCCACTGATTTTCACAAATTTATGGGTTATTACCCTTGAAGTGACTAATTCTCCATCAAGATTATCTGGAACTCGTCAATGGGTTCAAAATTTCATGGAACAGTGCAAAAGAAAAAGACTGAATGACAGACAAAACCACGCGCATCTGGTTTCCTTAAGATACCAAGCTTAAAACTCAACACAACTGGGAAGCATTGGGGTCACAGATTTTAGCCCAGCAGTCCCTTCTTCCTCAGTTACTGCTTGAGAAGGGTCCAAGCCAAATCTGAGCTTAGGAATTTTTCCTGAGCCGGGAGTGGTGCTTTTCAGGCTCTTTTTGCCAGTGCTGGGAGATCCAAGGAGGAGAGAGATGTCTCTGCCAGAAGCACAGCCAGGCTGGCTGTGACCCTCTCCAGTTTTCACCACGTTCTGCCAATTCAAAAGCACAAGAACAAGTTCTTAGCGTACACTATGATCTACAGCAAGAGACTGGAACGTGGACATGACACTAGTAAAAAAATACATCCCCTTTTTAAGAACTAAGCACAATCTTCACAGAAAGAAAACTAATGGTTTTTTAATGCTATGTTAAAAAAAAACTCATTCTCACATAGTTGGGGTTTTTTGCATTCTAATACTACTAAGTAATACTATGCAATTGTATTACTAATGCTACATGTGAATGATATTCAAATAGCTTTAACAAACTGAAATCTGCTGGGTGACTACAATTGTATGTCAAATTTTAGAGGCTTCAATATGCCTGGCTGAAACATCATTTGTCCTAATTTACGTAGTTTTCTAACTTTCCAGCTGATCAAATTCTCAACACAGAAGCCAAGTTACTGAAGGTATCCACTTATCTCCAGATACTTCGCTATCTCAAGCAAAATTTCATAAAAACAAGAGGATAATTTTATCAAAATGCTTGTGTTTAAAACTTTCAACTACACATTAATAGCCCTACTATGTTTGCAACAACTCACTTCAAATTTTGTATTTTATTTTTATTCTTTCTAAGTTAACTTCAGACACCACTATGGGGAAGAACGCACTTTCATCATATGTAATTTATCAATCATATCTTACCTAAATAAATTAGGTTAACAAAACGGAAGGACTACACCGCAAAGCTAGCTGAAGAGCGGCAAAAGCTTTCTGGTTAATCAGCGTGACAAAAATACACATAGGTGCAGCTAATTCAAAACAAGTACATTAAAGGAGGTTTTAACTTCAAATCAGTCATTTCTTTTGCAACTGTCAGTCTGGTGCACATACCCTTTCAAGGACTTTTATTTGCTATTTATAATGCACTGCTTTTTAAATAAGAGCGCCTTTGAAACATTACCTTAAACCTAAACAAGCAATAATTTATCTTCTAAAATAGTCAGCAACCTATCACACAAAGCCACCAGAATGCTATCTATTAAGAGAAGTGTAGCTGTCAGCACTACACTGTAACTGTTGAAGTTTTACAAATGACCTCTGTAATTATAATATAACATTTAGTGGTTAGTTAAAAACACAATGTGCCTCATCTCCGGCAGCAGGGACTTTTTTACCAGGATCCAACATCTATTATTCTTTCTAGGGACCACCACATCTACACCGCTTCCTTCCTTACACAAGTGTCGGTATCAAAATTCTTCAAATCAATACACCTTCCCTGGTACAAGCTAATCAGGAGGGTTTGTTTGGTTTGTTGGGCTTTTTTGTTAATATAAAATTGAGAGTAAAATCCCTTCTCCCAGATCTGTACCAGTCATTTTGAATTGGAAATATCTTTGTTTATCCCAGGTCTAATTTGCAATGAAAGAGTGAATACAGGTTTAAAATGAGGGAGGAAAGTGAGTGTCAGCAAAAAATGAAGTTGAATGCCAAAGGGAACAAAACAAATATTCTGCAAAGAGCTGGGGAGACAGGACTGTCACTGTTCTGTGCTCAACTGGGAACTTCAGCCACATGCAAAACTAAGAAATTAAAAACTGGACAAGAGGATGGAGGAATAAGATTGAAAATAACTTGGGATTAAAAAAAAAAAGCAAGTTAAAAGCCTGGAAATGTCCTCTAATCTCATGCAATGCCAAGGAGGAAAGCTCAGGAAGCATTTAGTTTGGAAGAAGCAAAAAATGTATCTTGCTTGAAATCAAAACACGGAACATCATCTGTAACAAAACTACTGAATAGCACAGGCCAAGTCCTACATTTAAAGCTAAACTCACAGCAATATTCTCGTAAATCTATAATTCATCAAGGGTTTATCTATGCATTTACATTAAGAAATCTGGTTTATAAATTTAAGTTTGACTGAGTAATCACAGGTAACACACCAGTAAGTCATCAACTCATTCAGCCTTCTCCAACATTTCCATTTTACCAGATAGGTATTTGGTGGGATGGTGGATAGTTTGAGCCTCTTCAGAAACACAGCATACTACCCACGACAGTATAAGCTCATTTAAGTGCAACTGCATTCGTATCAAATGAAAAGAGAGCTTTCCTTGACTGATGCTTTATCTGTAGTCCTGAAAAGCAGCTGCAACATATTATTCCATTATTCAGAAGGGAAATAGCTCACTTTGCAAAACCAACCAACCAAAAAAAACCAAAACACCAACACCCACAAGACAACCAACCATCCCTGGCAATCACCCTGGGATCAGGTTGGAGCTTTAGGACCCTCCTGTGACACAGGTCACAGTCAATCCAGTCCTGTAGCCATCATACAAGGACAAAGGCCATCCACTTGTTCTTTCCAGACAAGCCTCCTCACTGCTGTCTTTTCCCTCTTTCCTCCTCAAACAACCCACAGCCCAAATACTTATCTCCCAGAGTAAGTTGAGCTATACCACACTTGTGTCTACAAAGCTGGACACCGCACCTATCGCTTCTGAAGGAGCCCTACATACCATTAAACAAACACAAAGTTTAAAGCTATGTTTATTGAACACAAAGTATTGACAGATACATATTGTTAGTGTGCTCTGCAATTACAAAGCTGTAAAACACCTCCATCTGAGCAATATTTTATTTCCTGAGATTTTGAATAAGCACAGTCAACTGATTTTGAATTGCACTTGAAGCTGTACTGTTGGAAGAGAAACACAAGTTTGTGACTCATTGCACAAACTGATTAACTGTTTTACACTTGATAAGGAAAAAAAAAAAAGAATCCAGCTTTCATACAGCTAATGGACTGGAACATCATTATTTCCAAATTTCCTGGTCAAGACACAAGGATGCAAAGAACCACACATCTCCACTGAACAAACACTGAAGTGTTGAGTGCTTAAATAGTCCTTAAAGACTCCTTTTATGTCTATGTGAGACTCAAAATCAGTTTGTAAGCTGTTAACACAAGGTTCAAATAGACAACACAGGACACATCAAGAAAGCTGCCAAAGGACATGACTGTGGCAGTGCATCATGCTGGTATGAGTCTCTTAACATAGTCACACAACGATATCTAAACGTCTGTCTTTCTAAACATACTGAACTGTGTTTCCTATGTTGTGATTTTCTGTACCTTTTCAGAAACATGAGCTTGCAGTTCCAATCCACCCTAACCCTGCTCCCGCTGTGGAAGCACAGGCACACTCACAGGTAGGTAAGCATTTGTGCCACGTGATGAGCAGCCTTTTTCTATCCAAACACCGTCTTTTGAAACTATCCCATACTCTACAAGCATTAGCATAAACAAGAAACCCGATTTATGGCAGCCCTAAAGATCAGGGAAAATTGGCTCACTTTATAGACACCTCAACAAGGAAAACAGATCAGATAGTCAAAAAGCTCCAGCTGGTCTTAAAAGCCTCTTCATCCAGGATGGTAGGAACCTTCTTCAATAGTTACTTACTCAAATATGGACAGCTGAATAGTGCCAAAAAGGACAGACTAAGAGATGATTAGAAATAGTGGTGGGATAGTATGACAAAGATGACAGAGGACAAAGGACACAAGAAAGCAGTGAAGTAGAAACAAAAAATAAAGTGCTCCTTAAAATCAGCATCTTTAATACACAGGAAATAGAACCTTCACCAGAGCGAGAATGAGAACACGGCCAGTCACCTGGCTTAACCCAAGGGAAAAAAAGAAATAGAAGACACTGCTCTTACTCTGTTCAACAGTTCTCTCTCTTACTATGTGAAACTCAAATGTGTCTCTCTACATGATTTTAAAGGGACTAAAATGTATGAAATGGTTTATTATACATAAGATCTGTAAGTTTACCAAAATAGTTCGGAAGGTTATGAAAGTGGCTCTCTGAACAACGGCCAAACCAACTAGCATGAGAAAATTCCCATAAGCACCTCACACAACACTTCAACCAGCTACAACATACTAAGCTGAACTACACACAGAGCGGTCAATCCTAGTTCCAGCATGATTAAATGGAAAAAGAAACCTCACTCACATTTGACAGTAAATTTTCATTTGGTACCTGAACGTAAAAGTATAACCAATAATTGATTTTGATCGTAGAGACAATTACTCACACAGCTATTACTAGATGTATATTAAATACTGCAAGATCTATAAAAGTTATTGGAAACAGGTTTTCCCCTTACTAATACTGTACAGTTGTTTAGATGACTGCCTTTGAAACCACCTGAATATCCCACAGCACAGAGCTCAGAAGCCAGGTGCCAGCACACACCCTCAGGTACACCCAGTTGTTCCTGATGTGAACCAGGACCATAAGCTAATCTGGGTGGAATAAAGATACAGTGTTAAGCATTTCAGATAAGCAATAAAAGTTGTATTTGTTAACTCCACATACCTAGCAAGGTTAGGTTTTCCCCTTTGGTTCCCCCCCCTTTTGAAGGAAGGGGCTGTTTCTCGGGTGGACGGAACCTGCTGTTGAGTGGCTTTGCCCTGGCATTACCTTTCACGCAGTACTTGGGACACTCCAGCTCAGGATGGGGAGGTAGGAGGAGGCCAGCAGTGGGGGAAGACTCAACTGATTAAACAAGGGTTTAATGCTGAAATCCACGCAGGTGGATTATTGTAGATATATTACAAAATACCACCGTGACTGTATAAGAGCAGCTTGTTACGAGATAGGCAGTAAAAGATGTTATTGAATAAGAGAGCAGCAAAAGCAGCTGTAGCAAACCACGCTCTCCAGAGAGCCATGAACCTACCCGCTCCTCTCACGGCATTTTGTGCAAATGCCACTGCTAAGTAGGAAATTAAAATGGCCCAATATGTTCCAATTAAACTTCGGGCGACGAAACTACTAGTTTCCGACCTGCGTTCGTCGAAAGCAACACACGTGGCAGCCAGGGGAGGCACTAAGCGTGCTGGGGACCCCCGGGCCAGCGGGGCCAGCTGGGAGCCGGCCAGGCACCGCCAGGGCGGGAAGGGGCCGGCAGGGCCGCGATGGCCAGCCAGGGGAGCCGGGGCCTCGGCAGACCTCTCCCCAGGTACCACCGGGCCCTGAACAGCAGCGTTCCCGGCCGCGAGCGCTTCTCCTGCCCCAGCTTCAACGCCATACTCTGTAGCAACAGGAAACCTCCTGCGTAGCCTACAGAGGCAGTGCTTGGCCCAACTGAGAAAGGAAATCAGTTCCCTAGAGCGCAAACCCCGCCAGCCGGCTAGTTCCCACAGAACAGAGACTAAATCCCTTGGGCTGCTGTCGTGGAATATCTACACAGACTAGAGACTAGCTGTGCAGTTCGGTATCCTTACCCGTTTCAGCGGGAACTTCTTCCAACAACGTACATGTTGTTGGAAAACATCTGTCTGGAAATGAAAGTTCCCAAAAGAGCAAAGGAGAACGGGACGCTGGCATCATTCCCAAGATGGTAGAGAAATGGCAATTTTTCCTAAACCAAACTGGTTTTCATTAAAAATATTAATCAAGTGAGAGTTTATAAACAGCTCTATTTATAAATCGAAGCATGACAATTCTATGCATGCTACCTCTGCTTACCATGCCAAAGGAAAATACCTTAAAACTCCCACAAAAAAAGCTGTGCAATTGTTCCCTTTATTAAATTATTAGATTCTTCCAAATAGTTCAGTAAAGGCACTGAGCTATACTAATGGAATCCAAATCTGAAAATCAATATGAAAACTGGTAGGTGAAGAGAAAACAAAAAGAATCATTTAATTGGCAGCACCGAAGTTTACTTTCAGATTTCTAGCAACTGTATTTTGGTATTAGTTTCAAATAAAGTTTTCCGACATTCCTAAAGTAACACAACTTTGTCCGATGAAAGTATTCTGCTATTTTCACATGCAAGAAAACCCATCCACCTGAAGTGAAGCAGGGCCTCGAGACACGCTAGCTCTGGCTGTAGCCAGCGCTCTCCTCCAAAAAGCCATCTCCCTGCTGGTGCCCAGTAGCCACAGGACTCACGTGCCTTATCAGGCACTTCAGAGAAAAACACAACAACAACGACGCTTCCAAGGAAACACAGCCAGAAACACAGTCCAGAATGGAGAACCACACATCCAAGTGACACGCCTCACTCAGAGGAGCAGTTTAATTAGCTACGACTCAATGCTGAACAGTCCCAAAAATGCAAAGATCCTGCACTGACAAGCAGAAAAATACTGCTCTGTGTTCTCCAAAACCCAGCAGCTTGCTTTATTTTTACTATTTCAAGACAAGAGAGAAAGGCTAAAAACAATATCGGAATTTCACTAGAAAGAAAGCATTATTTTGCAGAAATTAGGTTTTCATCAAAAATGCCAGAAGTAAATTGACTGAGCAGCTATCACATGGTCTTTTTTCAAAGTTAATTTGGGTTGTATGCACAGTGACAGAAGTGAATCTCAGCTTTTCTGACAGCTGTATGCACAGTTCACTTGTTTAAACTTTACTGAGGACAGAAATGCTTAAACAGTCGGTATATGGGTAACAAACTACAGTTTTATAAGCAACATTTATGAGTGAAATACTCTTAGGTAAGTAATAAACAAAGAAAAGCTGAAAGCCTCTTGACCATCAGATACCAGTCCCAAAGAGGGACAGTTAACTGCAGAAGGCTTCGTGTCACCAACAGTAGAGGATTTCAGAGGAAAAGAACCGCTGTTACGTGCAGAAATAGGTAAACAAAGATGTCCACCCTTAACTCCATGCCACCCAATTGTTTCCAACTTTTATATGGATACAACTAAAGTTCATTTTTGTACAAGTCAAGCAAAGCAGAACATCCTTAACAGAGAAGGAAATGAAGTTTTAGTCGTTGTACAAAATAAATCACCAAAAACGTACTGTGTGCTGATGACAATGAGCCCACCAGCAGATGTGCTCGGGACTCTGATCTGTTCTGCCCCCCAGATGCTCTCTCCCAGTGGAAGGCTGGTATGAAGAACTGGAGAGTTCAGAGTGGCTGCAGCAGATTTCTGTCATGCTGTTAAGTATTTTTCTAAAGCTTTACTGCAAAATCTTGATCTTCTTCACGACTGTAAGCAAGTATCTAGGATGAACCACCTACTGCCCACAGGCCACATGCAGTATGGCCAGACAATTCATCCAGCTTGTTCCCCTTGACCTCCCCTCCTGAGAGCCTCAGGTGCACACCAGATGACTGCCCTGGAGCAGGCAGCCTGCTCCCCGGGACATTTCATCTAGGAAGCTTGTAGCCTCTCCTGCACCATATAATGAGCCCATATTTAAATGCACACTGGGAAAGGGTTGAAGAGATTCCAGAAAAGATGGCCACATCCCATTGTCAGAACAATACATTCACCCACAACCCTGAGGAACACATGGGAAAGAGGACCAACAGGAACAGGCTACTTGAATTGTATGGAGTCAGCAGCACACTCTTAGCCACCCTCTTTTTCAGGTCTTCCTCGGGCTCTGCTGGGGAGAAAGTGCAGGGCAGAAAAGTTGAACACCTGGAATCCATCAGAGATTCAAGAAGGCAGAAGCTTCCAGCAGGCAGCAGAACTACACACATACACAAGACAGTCCATGTGATACTTACCTACAGAAAGTGTCCCAGAAGCCATGAAATACTATACTCTCCTGCCACTGAGAATAAAAACCACACCTAAGAGCAGCCCTCCACCCAAAGGGCTGGAACACATCTGCTCCCCACAGCAGAGCGGCACCGACCGCGGCACTGACCGCATTCATCAGGAGACCGCAGCACTGACCGCAGCACCGACCGCATTCATCAGGAGACCGCAGCACTGACCGCATTCATCAGGAGCCTGCTCAGCCCACAGAACTGCACGGCAAACCTCTGCGGTTCTGTCAAAAGCAGTCCCTCTAATTACCAACACAATTCTAAAATCTAAGGATACTGAGCTTTGGGCCTAATTGTAAGTAACTACACATTACTGCTGCTGCAAGAGCTGTCAGCTCGCTTCAGGGGATCCCAGGCTATCCTGAACAGCTCACAAATGTTGACAGGCTAACTGAAGGCAGGGGGGAAAGGTGCTTTGCTATCTAATGAAACCAAAATATATTTTCAGCTTTAACTGAAAATACTTAGAAATTAAATAACTCCAATCAATAGAGCCCTTTACATGACAAAATCTTCCAGAAGAATGATTCATGCAGCTAACACAAAACAATGGTAAAGCACTTGTGTTACTCATCCTCTAATTAGGTGCTGTGCCTAGGGACTCATTCTGAAAACCAAGGACAACACCTTACAGCATTCTAGACTCTTTAGACCTTTGCATTTTGACAGGTAGTTCTGCTAGACACCAACTAGAGCAAAGCTGAGGGGTGCCTGGGCAGCTCCAACCAAGTGAGGATCCTCAGTAAGCCAAGGTGACGGCCTCAGGACATGGTTTCTTAGAAACTCCGTGACAGAGCCACTGAAACATGCCAAGGGAGTGGGGGAAAAAAATCATAGTTCTCAATAGAGGGGTCAAGTTTGTTGTTCCATTTTCTCCAGAGACAAAGAAATAAACATTTACAGTTCAAGCCCCTGTTTATTTCACAGTTGGAGTTAAACAAAGAAGATGAGAGAGACAGCTGGGTAGCCCAGGGTATTATTGCCAGCAGCACAGTACAATGTCTCCGGGCTCCTATGGCCCCTGGAAAAAGGCAAGAGTGATTTTTCCTTAGAAAAGTGCATAGTTAAACCTGAACATTTCCACATTCCTTACAAAAAGTGCAGTTCACTGGGAGAGTTTATTACTGCCCCTAAGTGTCCAAAATTAAACCCCATCTACACCAGTTGCGCATCAAAATTCGTCAGCAGGCACCACTCTTTCAGTGCAGGTACTGTAAGGGGAATCACGAGCTATAGCTGAATAAAGGGAATTTTTCTGCTTACATTCAGTAACTGTATCTAATAAATTCTAACTGAATCACACCCTTTCAGAGAAAATGCCACTCTTTCCAAAAGGAACAAGCTATAATTTCAGACTACACTTTGTACTTGAAACAATTAAGAGTATTTTGTCTTCTGGAGTCTTAAGATGCTTTCACCAAAGGTAGATAAATTACAGGTGTTTTCCACTACAAAAATCTGTAATCATGCCCATTCTGAAGTAGTAGGTTTTGCTATAATAAGGAGCTAAAATACATACCAACAAATTTAACTATGCTTTAATCTATCAACAAATGAGGAAAAACTACTTCCTCTCCAAGGAAATATTTTTAAATGCATTACCTCACCTTGTTCCCCATTAAACCATAGCAAGCCAAAGCCTTCATCCAACTACACGAAACAAAGCTGGATTGTAGGGTCCTGATTTGATGTCAGCTGGATTGGGACAAATCTGGAATAGCTCCAAAGTAAATTAGTTGAGGTATTCCAGACCTGTATGAGGGAAAGCTGAATCAGAATCCGACCCTAGACTTCCAGGAATTATGCCAAAGATGATATATAAATCCTTTCACCCTACACCTTGGAACAAAGACACTAACTATTTCTATTACATTTCCCTGCTGTAAGCAAGGCAGAAAAAAAGCTAAGTAAAAATCAGTAAAGGCACAGGGATTACTCTTAATCTTTCTGCTTTATACACCTGTATCTACACCGGAGAACCGTTTCTCTGTAATCTTATAAAGAGAAATACACCACTTATACGTTGGCATTTGCATTTGCCTCAGCAAACTTATTTTCTGGAATATAAATCAGTGAGACCGTGGTATCCAAGTTTAAACTTTTGTATCTAGTTGCTCACCTGCAGAATTAAAATAAATACTTTTGTTGGTTTCTACTTTCAGTAATCATGTGTATTAAGAATATTAATATTTCATTCTTTTTCCTGTAAACGTGAAAAAACCAAAAGTCTGCTCTGCAATGTGATTCTGTAACAACAGCATTGCAGAGATCACCGTCTGCCATCTGTGCAAATGGGTTCCTCTCCCAAGTTCAGGAATACATCCCACGGCATCACCTCCAAACACCAATGCCCCAAACTCTCCACAGCACAAAACCCAAGCCAAACCACCACCCTTTCCTAGCTGCTGCATCACCACGAACAGTGAAGACCTACGCTGAGAGAACCTCGCCCTGCAAGCAGCTGGTGCGGGTCTGAACCCCGAGCTGTGCAAAACCAAATGCAACTCAGCCTTGAATTTGAAATTCAAGTTGGTCTGCTCGCCAAACACCCCAGTCCACCCAGTAAGGAAGGAAAGGGACTCTGGCAGGGAGGAGCTGGTCTGCTGCCTGGCTAACACAGGCCAGTTCCCTCAGTCACCTATCAGGACCAGCCCACAGTGTAGTGCCTTCAGCAGGTAACTTCTCCATCACCCTCTGAGCTATCTCCATGGCAGTTTCCCAGCACATAAAGGTACAGGCACAGCACCTGTATTATGTTGCTAACTGTTGGCACTCAGGATACTTACACCTTTCCAAAACCACCATGTATGAGCATAGAAGTTTCTGGCAAGATGTGCTGTTTCCTCTGCTAGTTTGGATGCAGTACACTTGTACATATATATCTGTATGTGACAGGCACTATTGGAGACAGATTAACAAGCTTGGAAATATGGGTCACTGCGCTCACTCTGAAGCAACTCCTAAGTTGTGCAATTAGCAGTTCACTAAAGTCTATTCAAAATGCACTGAACCTCGACACCAAAGCAGCTGTGTTTTGAAGCTAAAAAGTCTTTGGAGTGCAAGATACTAAAACTATGAGGTACAGAGTCAAAGAATTCTCTTCATGGGGACCTATGTCAGGACTGACCTTTGAGAAGACCTGAAAATCCAACAGCCCTGTCACCTTTTGGAGGTACCTGTAAATTTGATTAAGTGTTCTCCAGTGGGAGCATGTGGAGCTGATTTTAGAAAACTCATGTACATAGACACAAAAATCCCCCTTTGGATTCAAATTATCTCACAGACAGTAAATAGTTTAACACAGGTAATCTCATCTGAAATGTATGACCATATGCAAATCACTAGTGTTAGTGGGAGGTATTAATAGGTTTTTTTTCAACCTACTAACCTGTTGACTTCTTTTATTAGACACATTGCATTAAGCTGCACCAAAAGCCATTCTAGTGTATTCATATTCAAATCCACCACAACTTTAAGACCCACAACACAGTTCAAAGTTCTAAAAGGCAAGTTAAAATAGTCATCACTGCACTAGCTCCAATATTTCACTTCCTACACCATCCACTTCTTTACTGTGATGGTTTTTCCTGCAATTCCCCAGCAGCACAGCCACTTCAAAGACAAAAAGGTACTGGATGCCATCCTAACTGGCACAGGATGAAACGATTATTGACATTTCAAGAATGCGCTTTCTAACTGGAGCTTTGCCAAGAGTTCAACCTGCCATTCAGTGTGCAAGTTCAGTTTGCAGCCTAGAAAACCCCTGTATATCTTCTTCCCCTTTCTCCACACAGCAAATTCAGCTGATTTGAGCTATGAACAACTGTAACATTCACAGTCTTCATGTAAGCTACCTGAGAATAAAGCTGTACTGTGTAAATAGGCAGGCTGGGGTCTGCACTTTTCTAGTAATTACAGAACACGTGAAGATGGTCCATGGAAGAACTCCAAAAGAAAAAAAATTGCTTTGGTTTTGGTGGGGGTTTTTTTTGAGGGAAGGAAGGGAAGAAGTTAAATACACACTGACCACCATTCAGCTGGGCGCACGTGACAGTGCCTGCCCACACAAGGCAGACAACAGCTCTTCACTGCTATCACAGCCTGACTAAAAAGTGCAGTAAGAGTGAAATTATGACTATGTAAAACAACTGCTTACATATGTACTGCATGCCACTCCTATTTCCTGCCACAACTGCTCCTCTCTCCATCGAGCAATAATGCAACGAAAGCTGGTCAGGTGGGAAGCTGCCTTTACCAGGCACAGAAACACCACACACAGACACACCCCCCCAAACACACGGATAAAGAACCAACTCCCCGCACCACTGCAGCCCCACAGGTGAGCAGGGCTCCTGCTTCCCCACTTCCTCAGCAACATCATGATGCCCCAGGCAAGAGCCTCTACAGCCACACAGCAGGTTATAGGGACATACAGATACAGTTTTACACGAGTAAAAGCAGAAACAACACCTTCCTTTGAGACAAAGCCTCTTCCCCACCACATGGGCAATGCTACCGAACCAACTTCTGAACTACCTCCCAGGCAAGGGGCAATGACAGCAGAAGGGGGACGGGTATGGATGTTAAGTGCCAAAGAAATGCTGAAGAGGCAGCTCACGGAAGAGAGCTGTACTGCGGGACAGGACTCCTGCAGAGATGAGCACAGAAACATGATCACCTGTGCAGAAAAGAGAAGCACCTGCTTTTGGTTAAAATAAAACTCACAGATTTTGTTAACTCTGGCATTTGGCATAAGTTTGTAAGTTTTCATGTGCATGACTACAGAGCAATGTGCGTATTTGGGGGTCGAGCACTTTGGCTGGCTGCTGGCATACATAATTGGATTTTTAATAGTGTTTTTTTTTTAAATAGAACATAACTTGCCAGGGGCAAGTTGTATTCAAATACTAGAATTCATTTTAGAGAATGTTATGGAAGCGAAAATAAAAGACAAAGGGGAGAGACACAGAGAGAGAAATGGGTTACTTGTGTCCCATTTGGCATCAATAAAATATTCTCAACAACATGCAGGTCTCCACAACTACGCCACGCTGCAACGCTTCAGCCAGGCCGTGCTCCCAGCACGGTGTGCAGCTTCTACAGCACAGCTCTGCTCCTAACACACAGCAGTTCCAGGGCAAGTCTCACAGGCTGGGAGCTAGCTCTTGTTTTCAGAAATGGCAGCCCATGTGCAACAAGCTCATAACAGCTCCATTTTCAGCAAATAAAAATAATTCTTTTCCATCATTAATGATACTATTGAGGAAAATCTATGAACATGTTTATAAACATTTGTTGATTTAACACTAGATTTTGAATTCTCACTGTGTCATTTCTCAACTGACTCAGTTTTAGAAGTGGATCTGGTCTGCTTCCTCATCCTCTGTGTTGAGCTGGAATTGCACAGTGCACTGACAGGGCACTGCAGCAGACCGAAACCAGAGACCTAACGGGGAAGAGTGAAGAGGTTACAAAAAGAAGAGAACTCAGCTTCTGCAGCCAGATATCAAAGCACAATCACAGCCTCCCTGCAGTTCTAAGTAGAAAGGTTGAAGCTAATTAGGAAGTCAGTGGCCACACTTTCACAGTTTTTAAAAAACAAACAAACCAACACAACACTTAGTAATATACAGAAAAAATAAAGAGGGGAAAGTGAAAAAGACTAATAGAAGTGTCTACCCAAAAGCCAAGGACTGTAAAAAAAAGTACAAATCAGAAACACATGCCACATAAAGCACTGATTTCTGCTGAAACAGGAGTTGATTCAGAAAACAGCAAGCCTCATACCCACATCTATCTCAGAACAAACTCATGAAATAACCGTGTTCTAGGAATCTGCTCCAAAGAAAAAAAATAATTTCAAAGCATAGGAGAAAATAATTATATTAAACTAGCAAGACTGAAATATTATAACAGATTCAAGAAATTCAGTGCTATGCAAGATTCCCCAAAAGTTTCATACACATGCAAAACTACTCAAACATGACCAAAAGTAGGATTATATCTTTCCACAATAGAGCATCCTGGCAAGGTTCTATCAAAATAAATGAGATTTCTCAGTTAGTCACGTGTTCCAAGGGAAGCAAATTCAGTTCTTCATGTAAGCATGCTCCCCTCATCTGATTAAACAATGTATGCAGAATTACCTACAAAGCTATGAAAGCTTAAAGGACTTCCTTCTACCCACTACCTCACACACACACACACACAAAACACCTCTCCCCTCACATCCATCAGGTTGCTTCAATCTCTTCTTCCCTAAGCTATTTGTGCACTTGGCTACCCCAGCCTTCCTCCCTGTACTACTCCTGTCTGCATTATCCTTTCCTCTTGCTACTCGATAAAGACAGCTCTCCAACTGGTGTTCTGTGCAAGAACTACCTTCCAAAAGCATGCTTCAGACACGGTCCCTGCACTAAGCTAACAGCACTGGCAATGTGCTGCTTTGGGAGCTACACTTGGGACTCTGCGGCAAGTCAGCGAGGATGCCAGAAGAGGTCTCTTGGACATGACGACACCTCTCTTGAAATCAACTGCATGCAAAATCTGAGCTCAAGTCAGAGTACAGACACAACATCTTTCACTACTTTTCTGTTCCTCAATCTGCTACCACAGTAAACATACCTGGCAATATACTTGGCTCCTCTTTAAATATATATAAGGTTAACATTCACAGGACTAAATATTTCAAGGAATTAAATTATCAAGTTTTACATCTTTCTAATGGCATTTTATTTTCAGCTAACTGGAGAGAGTGTTTAGAAGACCAGCTGGCAGAAACAAAGGAAATCATAGATCTTTTCATGTACATGTGTACTGTCATGATAATAAACTGGAAAACATTACAACAACCAGGAAGTTCAGCTGCAGTGGGCACTCCTACAATCCCTGGCCTGCTGGGTTGTTCACTGTCTGGATGCTTAGAAAAGCAGCCTCCTAGTCAAACCCTTCTCACATCAACAGAATCACAGGTATTCTGGAGACTGGGACAGTTTCTCATGCCTTGCCCCTGTGGGTGCTCTCAGGAGCTAGTACAGCACTGATGATGATGATGATGGTGATGTCAACCATTATTGCATGGAACAGAAAACAAAACCGCTCACTATCTGAAGTCTTGTTCCTTAACAGACACACCTACAAGCAAGGCTCACCCACCCAGCCCAAGCCCTAGGGCTGGGTCAGGACTGCCACTCCACCTTCGCTGGTCAGCAGCACACCAACGCGGGAAGCTCTCCTAAGGGCCAGGATCAAGCACGGAAGGAATCAAGCTGGACCCCTCACACCTTCCACAGCAGTTAGGCTCAGACATTGAAATCACCATTACTTGCCCTGAAGGACTTTAGAAAGCAATACGCTGACAAATTCACATGAAAACCATCCAACATTACTATCATGGTAACAGGCACTTAAGTAAGCCAGGCAGCTATTCAGGCTGAGGCGACACGCTGGCCGTGGAGGGACTTCTACAGCGAGAGAATTCAGAGAAGTCCCTGCAGGCATCTTTGAACAAATTCATAGCAAAGGCAACTGCAGTAATTCTGCTTGCAAAAGATGCAATCTACAACATCACGTATCTTGCTTTTCAAGTCTTTTCATATAAAAGTGCTTAGTAGAAATGAAAAATAAAAACCACACACACAAAAAAACCAACTTAAGTTATGTGGCCACTTTTGCTTGACCAGCTAGAACATATGAATAGTAATCCAGCTTTAAGTAAAGCTGCTCAGCATCTCCTCTTCAGCTACTCATTTGAAAACACTGGAAAGAAAGGCAAGGGTCTGACCCCAATGCTGCAAGGCCTTTTCTAGTGGTTGTTGCAACCTGCCTTTACTGCTTCCTCTGTTGAAAGAGTAAGTTTACTGCTTTTGCAAGAGATTAGTGGCACATAGTATTTCTTATTTTGAAAGATAATATCCTTGAAAGAGCATCTCCTACCTAAAGCACTTCTTTTCACAGCAAACAATTCATAAAAAACATAAAGAACTCTCCAGACTGGAGTTCTGAAGAGAAAATGGCATAAACGCAAGCAAAGGCTCTGCTAAACCTGCCTGAACTTTTAGAAAAAGATTAAACTATGTAAAATCCAATTCACATAAAGGCATTTATTTTAATAACAAATAATATGGAAAACTGCTCTTGTTACTTACATATATTGCCACAGAAATAGATAAAATCCCCTTTGTTACATTACACTATTAAAACACAAATTAAAGCGGCACAAACTGGCTGCTTAGTGATGAATTTCCTGTTCATCATTAGTCTGAGACGATGATCCAACACTAGCTGACAATATAGTCATACTTAAAACTCAGTGCTGCAGAAGATTACAGTTAGGAGCAAAAAACCAAGCACAGTTTCATTAAGCTGACATATCACATAGCAATGCAAAACGCCCCACACAATTTCTACTTCAATTACTGTCATTAGCCAAATTCATATCCAGAAGAGCACATGCAAAGCACTTTAATCCCTGCAAAGTTCTGTTGCTGAAGTACTTCAAGTATCCATCTTACTTACAAAGTAGTATCACCTGCCGAGAAGGAAAGGAAAGAAGAGCACAGAAAAGAGAAGAAAGGCAGTGACCTTCAAAATGCTCAAACTTGAAAATTCACTAAAATACCACTAATTCTACACTGGGTTTCAGGTATCAACTGGGTGAACTTACCACTTAAATAACATTTCTGCTTGCAAAAGGAGAATATTAACATTAAACTAGAAGTTGAGCTGTTACTGTTTACTCCAACTTTTTATCTCAGCCAAGATGCTGCAATAGCATAGACAACAACAACCACCCACCCAACCAACCCCCCACAGCTAACACTGAAACTGAACTAAGGACACAGCATCAGAGCACAGCACAGGCGGATGAAAGCATTCCCAGTGGGCTGACGCTCTTCAAAAGCAAAGGGAGAAAGTGTTGTTGTTCACAAAAATCTGCACAGTCCACCGGACAAGAGCTTCAAACAATGTCCTGTATTTTAATCCTCTTACATCTTCAAAACAAACAAACATTTCTTGAAGTCACCTCTCTCCACAGAATACACATCTCACTCAGCTGAAGTCAGAGGTTTTATTTTTCTCTCAAGCGACCTGATGCATCTGTTCATTAGAGGTTTCACCTGAGCAAGGAGAGGTGGGATCCAGCCAATACAGACCTGATGCATTTGTTCATTACAGGTTTCACCTGAGCAAGGAGATGTGGGATCCAGCCAATACAGACCTGATGCATCTGTTCATTAGAGGTTTCACCTGAGCAAGGAGATGTGGGATCCAGCCAATACATTTTTTGAGAATTAAACTAAACTTTCTTGCCAATTCTGTTCTGCATTGATACAAAGTTCTTAGCAAAACAGTTCCAGTTGGAGCTAAGTTTACTGCAAGTTCATTTTAGAAGATTTCTGTGGAAATTGGTAGTATTTCTTTCAGGTTTCTTTCCTCACTGACTACAGATTTTTACGACAATTGGTTTTAGCCAAGCGCACTGTCACACCAGAAGCTACAACACAAAAATTTGTCAAAATATTTTCTTTTACAAAACACTTGCAAATAGTAATTTAAAAAAAAAATTCAAGCTGTCAACTTTTTAAGCCATATCCTCAGCAAACAGCATAAACGTGTTTTCATTTATATTCTTGTTAGTCAAAGATAATCCTTCTATGGCACAGACCCAAATTTTACCCTCCTGAGTGTACATACCACTGAATAATTTGTTCAAATGTCAGTTGCAATTTTCAAAAATCCTTGCTTGCCTTTGAATCTTAAACATCTGTAACAAATACTTGTTTTGAGAGTGCTTTACATTCGTGACACTTGACCTCTTGCAGTATGCACCACAAAATTTAAGTTTCAAATACCACGCAAGCAGGAAATCTGATCGCTCCAGCAGTAGCCATCTGCATGGTCCAGTATCAAATACTAGTTCTGGGCTGCACAAAATCATGGGCTCCAAATCTATTTCTGCCACTTCTATAATTAGTTGCAATTAGCTGCTTCTAGAACACTTTTCTCACGGAACGTCTGGCCTCAGCCTTACCTTAGCATCAGAAAAGTACTCAGCACTTGGCTGTCGGTGCGCGTCCACGTGTATGTGCAGGCAGGCACACAGATCCAGCGTGCCTACAGAATGCAAACGTATGCTTTGTGGGTGGCACACCTAGGACCAGAGATCTCTACTCCATCAGCAAAAACCTTTTAGCTCTCAAAGAATATTTTATGAAGTATCGAACAAAGTGTTTTGCTATGTTCCTGCTGTCTTATTCCTAATTATTGATGTTAAATGCTAGTAGTTCATCAAGCACCCTACCAAACAAGTGAGAGCTTTGCACAAACTGCAATGCTCTTTTGCGTAATCCTTAATATAACTGGAGGACTGGATGTTGAAATTTAAATGTGAACATGGCTTTTAGGGTGAAAACACAGAAAAACACCCACACACAAAAACAAAACACAAAACCTCTCTAGAGTTAAAGCACCACACTGACTAAAAAAAAACCCATCAAAAAAACCCCACACCAGCTTCAACACTAACATACCCAAGTACTTTTTGTTACCAAAGGTAGACATATAACGAAACTGAACCACTGCCTATTTCAGCTTCAGAAATTGCATCAAGAAAAATCTTTCCTGAGCCTGTGAAACAGCATAACAGACAAATTACTGTGAACAACTACACAAAAAGCCCTTTGAAACCCTTACATGCGAGAAGTCTTCCAAGTACATTCAAGCAAGTACTAACTATAACTTTTAAAGGGAAAAGACAGTTATGCTCCAGGATCTTTACAGCACTCCTTGAATAACAACCCCACATCTGTTGAGAGATGCTCAATGCTCAGTGGTGCTGCACACAGCTGTCTCAAGCAACCAGAAACAACTGCTTTTCAGAAGGCAGAAGCTGGAAGCACACAGGATGCTATATTGTTCTTGAAATCCATTTCTTGTACACTCACAGGAAAATTCCGGCACAGCACTATTAACGTGCTTTTACATCTGCAAGAACAAAGCTACAGCTAATAAAGAATTAAAACTAAGCATGCAGGAAGATACTAGCCATGATGAGAACATTAGCCCCTCAGAAAATAACAAGGGACTGCAACTTCACCTGTCTACTTCTTTTAAATGACCTATAGAAGCTATTATTCTTAGCAACCTCTCAATGTTAGAAAAGCATTTATCACATTTCTTACCTGAGCTCCATCCTTTAATTTCAAGATGCATTCCATTGTATTGATAGTGATAACAACCGGTTCTGATCCCAATTTTGTCCATGGCACATGGATCCGAAGTTCATGAATATGTCCACTTAAAAAAGTAAACGGTAGTTTCAGCTCCTAACAACAAAACAAAGAAGGATTAATCACTAAAATGTATCAAAAGTCAAGACATATTTATAACTTAAGAGTACAGTTCTAGCACAAAACGTAAGCCAAAATTCATTCTCCCTCCCCAAATCATCAGTGTGCCATGGGGCTTGGCAACTGGCTTCGTAATTGCTTGCACACTTCAATTACAATTAGTCTGCTCAAAGGAGACATTCAGATTACTACGTCCTTGACAATAAAAAGACAGTTTAAAACCACCTCTGTTGCACAAAGCTACTGCAAAATGGGTCAGTATTCAAAAGAGAAGCAGAAACGAACCGGGTGAAAGTACCGAAGCTGGTACGCGTTACTCTGGAGAACACTGATTTGGAATTAAACAAGCACTGACAGAGGCACAGCAAGGCAATGTCTTAAACGCAAAGTACTACAATACTTTGGAAGAGCACAGTGCTCTTTACACTGGCCCATTGTTCTACCTTTTTTTTTCCTTTTTGTACTGAATAGACAAAGGTGATGTTTCTCCAAAACCTTGGTGCTATGAACAGATTGGATGGTGCAAGGCCAGAATTCACACAGGGATGGAGAGGTGATCAATCAGCATCCCCACTTCCTTCAGCAGCAAGTGCTGACGTGGTGAGATTTGAAGACAACTGCACAACACTATAGCTCTGTGCAAGCAAAACACAGCTTTCAGTTTGTAAATTAATTTCTGAGGTTTAATGAGCTTTCATTAATGAAGTTTTTAAAAAAATGTACATTCATCTCATGGCAGAGAAACTATTGACGCCTACCTTTGCTTACATAAAGACACGTCTACCTTCAAGTCCTTGCTCCAAAGGATGAGTTACTAACTTGGCCATACCAAGTATGAGGAGAACTATTAATTTGTTTTTACAACGTGTTTTTGCTTCATCTCATTCACTAAAATATTGAAGGGTTTTAGCTGAAAGCCTCTCTCCTAAAAATTCAGCCTTAGCCTTACAATCACCACAAATAAGTCTAGAGTGTCTCAGACAAGCCCATGAAAAGCAAACACTGGGCAGATCAGCTGCAGATGACAACAATATACCTCATGTGCCATAGCTTCAGGGGAGAGGGAGCCCGTGCATAAGTAAATGATAAAAAAAAAAAAATAATCTGAAAAACTTTCCAACTTAAAAGACTTTCATGAAGCAAGACAGCAAACTATCACTATTAACAGTAATAGAAATAAATTTCCTTTCCAGGTCCACAGAAACGTATTTCTTATGTCACTCATCAACACCACAATGTCTACTTTGCAAGTGTGCAGTATGAGTTTACAACAACAGGCATTCTAGACTAGACCTTTTCCCACTATTTGCTGGAGTAATTTCACACCTTCTCATTTTGCCTGTTTAACTGCATGATATTGAAAGATACTGAAAGAAACAGACTTAGGAATTCTTGGCAAATGAGGTGATACAGCTAAAGGCACAGCATATTTAGAAGACACAGTTGTTCTTTTTTAAAAGAACTTAGATACAAATGTTGTCCAACATTATCCTAATCACACAAGCAAGTTTCCTTAAAGTAACAGAGAAATCTTTGTTGTGTTGTTTCAGTCAACAATACAAAAGTGACACATTTTCTAATATTCTTAATACAACAGAACAAAGACCAGTTTTATTGCTGCTTCTTCCCTGGGCAGCCTTTCCCCTTGGATTAAATATTGCATGAAATTCTTAATGTGTCTTTTGTCTTCATGATTGATTAGACTTTAGATTTCACATTTACATCATATAAATCCTTAAAAAAAGGTTATGCTATGCCTGAAAAGGAACTCCTGTGCTTGGCACATAACTAACTGACCAACATGACTCGATGATCATAATTCCTCTTCTCTAAAATACAAGACTCTCTTAAACTTGGGGGCAATGGGTGAGTACTGTTCCCTCCACATCACTATTAACTCCAACACCTTTTCTTCACATTCAAGGCTGTATTGCACAAGTGACCCAGTGGCACGCAGCACAGACACTTACAGTTAGGGTATTTTAATGCCATCATTTCCTTAAAATTAGTTTAACTACAGTAGCATTTTTCATATTTCTTTGTTTGTAAATTCTTTCAGACATTAAAAGTCCACACTACAAAAAAACTCAATAATCTTTTATTTATCTATGTCTTCTAGTCAAAGACTGCTTCATCTCTCCCTTCTGACTTTGTAAAACACAAAGCCGTGACATGTAACAGACTGCTCTGGATATTTAGGTCCCCAGCTGACACATAGGCAGACAAAGATGAAGCCAGAGATCACCTACCAGCAAACTGCAACTATGCAAACAGGAACAACCCGGGTGACATCAGCAAAACCTTAACAGTGTCAAGGTAATACAGCAAATTTGATATGTCTATCCCAAGTCATCATTTGTTACTAGGACAAACTTCATACATGGTAGAGCAGTGGAACAGTTTACCCAAAGAAGAGGTTTTCACAACCAAGACAGGAGATTTCAAGACTGAACTGGAGAAAAGCACCAGCTGATCTGACAATGCTTCCAGCAGCTCTGCTCAGAACTGGAGGTTGGACTAGATGACCTCCAGAATTCCTTTCTTATCAACCCTCCGTTGATTTCATAATATAAAAATATATTTGAATATTCACAGGAGGGGCATATCCTACACAACTAAAGTCCAGCATCCACATCAGCTGTATGGACAAGGTGCACCGAGAAAATAAGTAACAAAAGGAACTGAAAGATACAGAGGCTACCGAATACTTGAAGGAAGACAAAATAGAGAACATGAATCAGGCTCTTTACAGAGGCACAGAAAAGTAGGACAGCATCTCTTGAAAGATTGTCTTCTCTTCCAGAAAGAGGATCAGAGATACTTAATTAACCATAAATATTTCTTTGACATTTTAAAACATCTCCTCAATAGAGACCATGCCATCTTCTCAGTCCAATGCCTCACAATACAATTAAAACACAAGAAAAATCTTCCTTCATGTCCTATCTAAGTCTGCCTGAATGCAAATTATTCCTTTGTTTTGCCTCATCCATATAGCTCTTGCCCTATCTTGTCTCACCTTATTTTATTCAAAATTAAAACCATAGTCCCTGTCTATTTTATTCTTCTTTCAGTGGTCATATTGTCTAAATCTCCCATAATTTTTTGCTGTATTTCTCTCAGCTCCTTCATGTGGACTCCAGCAGGACAGAACTCTAGCTAAAACTCACTACACCAGGCACAACAGAAAACAGCTTTATCAGTCTCACACACTCAACTCTTAAGTTGCCAGCTCAGATAAGCACAGAAGGAAATGGTCCCTATGTTAAGACATCACCAGTTCATACTGACAGCAGGCTCCAAAATCTATGTCAAGTGTTTTACTTGGTCAAGTTTGCCGTTTTAAGGCTAAGTTTTACAAAGACTCTGATCTGATCCACACAAACCTGTTGATTAAATTTGTCCCTCAGTTACTCTCAATTTTAGATACCACTGGATTAATGAAAACTAGAATCACGACAGAAAACAGAGACCAGAAATCTGTGGTTAGTATGTATAATTAAAAAGAGATCCTACTTTACTTTGTGCCATTTTGAATTAGTTACTATTTGCAATTAGTAAATATGACTGGAAAAGCAATTTAGTTCATGTTCATACTGTAAAGCAATTGTTACTGAAACAAGAAACACACAAAAAAGCTTCTCTTCACACCCCATAACTTAGAGAATGTGCAAAGAATTACCATTCATCACTAAATAAAGGGCATGAAATTAATGCAAAAATAACTAAATGCAGGGGGGGAGTAAAAAGAAAGATTTGCATATGAAGAAAAACAGCAAGTCCTAAATGAACATTTATCTGTGCAAACCAACCTAAATTATTCAACTCCTTTTAAATCAAAGGGACGGACTGTAACTACTGTAAACATAACTTACCTGTTCAAGTACATCCAACTTCAATTCAAGTTTACTAAGTACAACATCTCCTCCCCAGAGCGACAGCTGTAGATCTGAAGGCTTCAAGTTCTTTATGTAGCGATTCACGTAACTCATCAAAATGGGAGTGACATAGGACTCCAGCATTCTGGAGGGTTTCTGTACCACAGGTCAAGCACTAGGAAAAAAGGCAAGATAATGAGATACTACTCATAAATCTGTCAGTCTAGTTTTCAATAAAACAACAGTCACAATGTTCAGCTGTGTGAGAAATTGGATTTCACAGTCTGCTTTGAGAAAGGTAGAGAGATACACATAAAGATCAAACAGATACCAAAGGGAAAGCCCATCTATTTACCTTTATGAATTTCCAGCTGATACACCAATGTGTACATACCTACAGGGGGATTAGTAACTGACTTGGCCACTGTCAGAAGAAAAGCCAACCCAAACAAACCCGTAAACAGAGAAAGAGGCCAAGCAGTCTGCAGCGCGTTCCTATCCGATCTCAAAGCCTTTCACCGACAGAAGTCAACACTCGAACATCACCTGGGGGTAGGCCTCACCCGCCCGGCACCTCCAGAGGTGCCTTCGCGGCACAAACGGCAGCTCCGTGCCCACCCTCAGCCCCAGCGCACCGGCAGCCCTCACCCGCGGGGGACCCGGGTCCCCAGCGCACCGGCAGCCCTCACCCGCGGGGGACCCGCGTCCCCAGCGCACAGACAGCCCTCACCCGCGGGGGACCCGGGCCGAAGACACACGGGCGCGCGACGCCGCTCTCCGCGCGCCCAGCCCCGCAGCAGCCGCCGCCGGGCACCCCCACCGAGCTGGGAACCCTCGGCCCGCGCCCTCAGGACAGCCCTCACCCCTCCCGGGACCCCTTTACCTGCGTCGCCAAACACCCCGCGGCTCCGCGGCTCCCCGCCTCCCGCCCAGGCGCCGCCCTCACCGGGCCGGCCGGGCCGCGGGAGCTCAGCGCAGGGAGCTCCTTCCGCTCCGGCTCCACCGCCCAGGCACTTCCGGGTGCGCCGCTACGCGTGCTCCCCCCGGCACGTGCCCCCGCCTCCGGCGCCCCACCGGAAGACTTTAGCGACCGCACCGAGGCGGGGCCGGAAGTCGGCTTTGAAGCCGGCGGCGGTCCCGCGCTACAGAGCATTAAAAGTGTGAGCAGAATTGCAGAGCATTATTTCCAATATTTCAGCACTTGCTGGTAGGTCTTGTCATC